>JAPYZF010000241.1:0-122104 GCA_030523045.1 Meteorus cinctellus | reverse complement strand
TCTTCGTTCATCTCTTCGTGGGTTTTTTTTTTTTTTTCGCTCTTCGTCTTCCTTTCTGCCACGACCCCCTTCTCGATTTTTATTTTACCTGCGAAACCCTTTTATCGTCGCGTGGCACGACCACACGAGGTTATGTTCAAACTTGTTGGGGTATGAATTGATAATGTGTTTGTGTGTATCATTTGACCAGGATATGATATCGATATTATATTTCGCAATTAATTTATTTTTAATTTCAAAAAAACAAAAATTGTTGTAAGAGAAATTATTGTGTGAATGTAATTTTGTTATTTATTTATTTAGGTTTTTTTTTTTCGTGTCTTTTTTGCAGGTTTTATATGTGGAATTTATGTATGTTCATGATTGTATTGGAAAGTGTACTGTGAGCATGTGGCAGGTGAAGCGTCTTTGGTTTGAAGGTTAACTGGATGCTACTTCACCTGTGTGTTATTTAACTGGTTGTGAAAAAAATTGAAGAGAGTGATAAAAATATTTTTAATCTCAATAATTATTTTTGTATTGATAATACGTGATTGTATTTGATGTGAAGAATTTGTTTTTTTTTTTGAGGAAAGGTCGAAGACCAGACGCTATTTAATACTTGAAAAATTAATGAACACTACAATGAGCATTGTTTGATGAATATTTTTTAAAGAGAAAAAATTTTCACATCTTTGTGAGTGATGGTGTATTGAATTACTATATTGAAAAAAGGATATATTTTTTGTTTCAAATTTGCAGACATGTGGCGATCATGTGATGCAATATTCTCACACGGTGTGCAATGTTAATGCAGTGGAAAAATTTGCTAAATTTTAAATTCTTGTGATGGAAATGGAGACGTTTTATTTTGTTATGGTTGAATAATTGAATTAAAAAATTTTGCACTGGAATGTTCACCATGTTAAGACATTAATTTTTGCAATATTCTAAATCAAAAATAGATGAAATTAATCATAACCTATAAAATTACTAATAAATTAAACTAATTTATTTTCAATATTAATTTAATCTTGTAAATACAATTTTTCAATTCAATCAATATGAAAATGTAATATTAATAATTAATTAAATGAACATTGTATGTAATGAACAAATATTAATGGTCTAGACATAATTAGACAATATACAATGTCATATGTAAAGCCATTACTTAAGTTAGTATCAATATACACAGATGTATATATAAATTATGAGAGACAGTACGTCATAACGGGGCTTACCATAGTAATGTCCTGAGGATGACATGCTTGCAGTACCTCGGCATGTCCTTTGATGCATGATATTGTCGCGAGTCCATCCACGCTTCGGCGAATGTGTCACAGACAAGCTGAAACTGTTAGGATTCATAGTTATCTGAGCAAATTGTCGTTCCCTGCCATGGACGGGGCCCAGTACTGGACATCAGTCCTAACTCTACTTCACTCCTCTATATATTATCTATATATATATATATATAGATTGGATATAATAATCTAATATGTGTATACATGGAGGATAATGGTGTAATGGTGTCCTTTGATATAGCTTTGGTATTAATTCTCAAACATGAGCATTTGACATTTATGAAGAAATATTTTTTGTATATTCATGTTAAGTTTTGTTCTCTTTGTGTTATTGATGCATAGACGCGATAAATCTTTTGTTTTGTGCTTGTATGTGTTTGGTGTTTATACACTGGAGGAATATTTAGAGCTGTTGGATATTGTGATATTAATATTGAATGAAGTCTCTCTTGGATTTTGATATAGGTGAGTTTAACGTGGGACTGATAGAGTGTGGTTATATTGTGGTAGAGAAATGCGGATACTTATCGTGTATTCTACACGTTTCTCGTTCGCGTTTGTGCAAACAAAATAGTTTGGATGTGAATGTGTGAATAAGTATTGGCTTGGTTATCAAATGGAAATTCTTTTGATTTATCGTTATGTATTGCCAGTTTATGCTGACATAAATTTTTTAGTTTTTATGGATTGTGAGAATGTGAAAAGAGATGAAGGGTGGAATTTTTTTTTCATGTCATATTTTTTTTTGGTTTTGAATTTGAGGTTAATGATTTTGAAATTTTTTGTTTTAGAAAAACCGGGCTTCCAATCACCTTATGGCTCGACGATGGACAATGGAATGGTGAGTTTGATTTTTGAATATTTTTTTTATTCTTGGTGTTTTATTTTTGATGGGGTGGAAAAAATAAATAATGAAAAATTGAGACTTTTTAAAGATGAAGTTGTGAACGTTGTTGAGAATTTTTTTTTTTTGTTTTATTATCATTCTTTCTTTTTTTCTTTGGGCTTTCGTCTTAGTTCATTTTTTTTTCTTTTTTTTTTTCAAGTTGTATGAGAGTAACCCCTCGGTATAATCTTAGAAGTTTGACATGAACGATATTCTCACTGAGTGGCTCTCAATTTTCATCAAATTCTTTCTCTTGTGATGTGGATTTTTTAGGAGAAAAATTGAGGTAGAAAATTATTACTATATGCACACTATTTTATAAATAATTAATTAAACTGAAGAATAATTTACTAGAAACAATTATGAAATAAAAAATTGAAGGAAAGAAATTAATGAATTAAAACATCAACAGTGAATTCAACTGATGAAATTTTAGGATAATTAAATGGTGAAATGAAGTGAAAATAATTTTTAAAATAGTTAAATAAATCAGTGATGAATTAAATTATATATTATGATCAATGATGAGTTTAGAATGAATAAAATAAATTTAGTAGACAATTGTGAATAATCAAAAGTGTGAAAAAAAAAATTTATAGATGGATCGAATGAGTTAATGAGAATTCAGTTGAAGTTGAAAGCCACTGACCGCAAACTTTAATATCACTTACGCCCTCCCAGCTCGCTCGTCATGTTCTTCTCACGTATATATATATTAAATATACATATATATATATGTAAATGTATGCATATACATATACATTAGAGCATGTATAAAACAAAGCTGAAGAGAGTGTACATATACATAGTCTTGGCGAAGAGCGAGGATGAGGCAAACGAAAGGCGAGTAGAGGGATAAGAGGGAGGAGGTTAACTGGCCCGGATGAAAAGTTATCCTGGAATAAGGATAAAGTCTCTCGCGCTTCTGGGCTATCATCCTTTACTATGACTATATAAGCAACGTCTTTGGCAAATTCCTTGAAATTATTATCCGATGTCACATCTTTCTCTTTTCATATACAAATTAATATTAAACTGTTCCACATTATAATCAGTAACATAAATTGAATAGTTTTAGTGTTGGATGTTTCAACTATTTTTAATAATCTTTTATAAGTTAAGAATTTTTGTTGAATTACTGCAGTAGATTTAGTGAATTATTTTTTGATTAATTGTTGAATTGAAAAGTATGAAATAACAAATTTACACCTGAAATTTTTAGGGTTTTGTATTTAAATTTGAAAATTATTTCAAATAGTTCAAAGTATTATCAAGAGATAAAAAACTCTTATGAATAAGAATTCTGTTTCGAAAAAAATCTATTGAGCCAGGAGGAGGAAAAAATGTATATCGATAAATATAATAAAAAAAAACAGAGATCTGATACCAATTTTATATTTACATTCGAGTAAATACTGTGAGATATTCATAAACTTTTTGCTTTTTTTTTTCATTTTTATTAATTTTAATATTCATTTTCACATCTGTGATAAACAAACCAATCATTGACACAATTTTACTTGATGTTTTACTGAATTTAAAATCAATACAATATTTAAAGAAATATAATATTTAATTATGACAATAATAAATAAATGAGGTAATTGAAGAAATTAATATAATTCTTCATAGATCATATAATTAATTAACAAAAATCATCGAATATTCTTAATATCAATGTACGTAAATTCTTATCGATAATGATATTCAATGCGTCACCGCAGAATTGTAACAAAAAAAATTAAATATACGCGTATATAAATGTATTTACTTATTTCTTCGTTTTTTTTTCTTTTCTATTTTTTTTTTACTTCTACACTTTGTCTATTTTATCAGGCGAATCGGTATCTTATCATAGCGTATATAGTAATCGTTCAAACACGCTGTATAATCGATAAGGAATAAAAAAATTCGGTGAATAATTTATTATCGAACATTTGCCTATAAATTTATCTTGTTCACTGTTTTATGTTTATTATCATAAAATTATTTCCATTTATGAATATAAATGTTTATTACGATCATGAATATTGATTTGATAGATAATTATAATTAATAAATCGGATATAAAAAAAAAAGAAACAGGAGAAGTTTTAGTCAAATGGTTTTAATGAAAGTAGAAATTTTTTTTCAATGTAGAATAAATGGATTTAATTTATTATTATATATTGTAATGATTGATTCATATCAATTCGTTCATAATTCATTTTTGTTTTGCTTCTGTTTTAGACGTACGGCGGCGGTGCGTTCGGTCCGACGGCGGGTGGCCCAGGCGGGGGGCCGGGTGGTGGAGGTGGTGGTGGTGGTGGTAGTAATAATAATGCTAGTGTTGAGGGTGCTACGTATCCCCCTGATTCGCCATATTTTCCTTTCGGTACGCGTGGGGTTGCACCCCCTTCGGTTAACAGCACCCCAACCTCTGCATCCAATCCCGCAACACCTACTGGCAACACTGCTCGTTTACCTAATTCCTCTACCGGTAAGTTAAACTTCAAATTTTTAATATTTGTCCGAAAAATTTTAGTTACAATTTTTTTTGGATTTGATTGGACTATTTTTAATTTTATTTTCTTGTGTTTTTTCTTTTGCAGGTGCCGCCACAGTTAAGAGAAAGAAAGACGTAAGTTGATAGTCTTGGAATAATACCAAAGATTCATTGGAAGTTTTCAATTAGTTTCTTTCTAACGAAAGAAATTGCGAATTGATGAGAAAAATTATTACTTATTTTATTTTTTTTCAACTCTTATCATTCACATGATGAAAAGTATTATTACTCCATCCTTCTCATCGATTTTAGTTCATGCCATAGTTTGTTAACATACGAATTAAACAAAATTTGTTGGAATCAATTCGATGCATTAGTTCCATCAATATCTGAATCGCCAGTTGGAAAAAACATATGAAAGCACAATTGATGCGGCTTTTACTTTTTCTTCCAATACGCAAATTACACGTCATGGACAATGAAAATATGAAACAAAGAGGGGAATAAGTGCCAACAATTTAATCTTTTAAATATACATACATACATATAAATATCTATTATAATGTTGGCGCTTCTGTATTATTTCTTACACACACAGTAATTATTTGCAGACCATGACCTCGAAATGGAAAGCACTGTGTCATGTGCCAATATCACACGACATAAACAATATGCGTACCACAAATGCAACAATGATATATAATTCAATAATTTTTCGTATTTGCATATAACAAGAAATTGATATATTTATAGTTTATCGATTAATATGACTGGGAATATTATTGCATGATTAGAGTAGTGTCGTTTCCAGTTACGTGATATAAGTGATATTCTAAATCGTAACAAGCGATTAAATATCACTGATAAAATTGAACACGTGTAAAAAAAAATAAAAGACAAAAGTACAACAAAGTACAATAGAAAAAACATTGCAATAAAAACAAAAATACATTGATTTAATAAATTTAATTTTTCTTATACTAATTTAATTTATTTTTTACAGAGTCTTGATAGTGCAGATGGAGATGTAGTTACAACACAGCATTGGGTAAGTTTATAAAATAAATATAAATATAAATATAAGTTGTAAAAAAAGGGGAAGGAAAAATTATTCTTCTGAGAAATGATATTATTGTGACAGAGCTTAAATGATATAGATACACATGGAATTAAAAATCCATAGCGCTTTCATCACAATATATATATTAAAACGTGCTAGATTCCATACTAGATACTGAAATCTACGAGCATAATCGTTTTACCATGCACGCGGTGGTCGCGCCTACGCAAACACAAAATCTATCCGGGAGGCGCTGTGGAATTATTATTTCTCATGCGCACACACACCAGTCTCATTCCACACTTTTTTTTCTTTTTCTCTTCCATTATGTCTTTCTTTTACATATACATATCTCACCACTACCCTAAAAATGTTTTTCCGCTTCAACATTTATTTCTCTTTTACTTTTTTCTTTTTGCCTTCAAACATTCTTTTTTTTTTCTTTTTCTCCTTGGACCCTTCTCGCATTCGCCCCGCGCGTTGTTCTACATTGACGAAGAACGTGACTATATATATATTTTTTTTTCTGCTCCCTCTGACTAACATTTACTGGAGTTATAATTCTCCTTCAGCACCGCCCACTTCTTCTTCTTTTTTGTTCATACACATGTACATATATATATATATATATATGGTTCTTTTTCGCTTCTTCAATCATGTATATTGTGTATGTGTCTTGAAGTTTGAAACATTGTAATTCGATACCAGTTACTTTGCTTCTTCTTTTTTCTTTCTTTACTTATTTTCTTCAACCCAATGCCGCGTAACATCTTTGACAAACAAGAATCATATTTGTTTGTTGGATGGAATTACGAACCCATACATATATTCAATAAATAGAACTGCTACATTATAAATATGATAAATTAAAAATGTAGAGAAGGAAAATATTTTCGTTGGAATATGTATGAGTTATCTCTAATATTTATTCATACCAAATTCTAATTATAAAATGAGAATAATTGTTGTTATGAATTTTTTGGTAATATTAATTGACATTGTGTCAACAAACATCTGGATTCGATAACTGATAAGATTGCTGACAATTGTGATTGGAATCGTTATATTTATGAATGTTGAGGAGTGGAAAAAAAAATGAAATGAAATAGAAGTGAAGAAGTTGTAGGAAAAAAAGGAATAAGTAAAAAAGAATTGTTGTTGTTGTGTTTTGTGAAACATGAGCGTTTGAAAATGATTGTGGTGGATCTTGATGATGGGGAATTATGTTGAAGAAGTTGATAGTGGGGCTACCAATGTTGAGAAGGGATCAGGGCTCACAGACCATATGGTGTCGCGTGCTGTGGTCGCCAGACCGTGCAACCATCCTATCCGACCGTGCGCCATGGCAAAACCCTTGGCTCGTTTCACACTAATTCGTGGCCTAAAGGAATTTCTGACTGTCATGTATACATGAACACACAAATATATACTCATGTACACATATGTATATATTATATGGATAAAAAGTTTCATAGGGATAGTGAAAGTCCATTGTGATTGTTATATACAAATGCAAGTGTATTATTTTTGTATAGATGACCACAATTTTTGAATTGTCATGAAATTATAGTTGAATGTATACTGACATTGTTGCTCGATTACAATAACATCGTAGTGACAGGTGAGAATACTCTCATTTTTTTATTTTAACAAAATTTCTCTCTTCCACTATGTGGTTTATGAACTTCCGGTTTTTCTTTTATCATATGATAAAATATTGTTTTCTATTAACTTCTGTTCAATTCATATTTGTATGTAAATTTTTGTTTCTTTTTTTATCTGTAGATCATTGGACTGTATGTAAACTTTATTGTAATTTGAATATGATTTACTTGAGTCATCAGTACTGGAAAAATTATTCACAATTTACACAGCTGGAAAGCTGGGAATTTATTTTATAGGAAAATTTTGATTTTAAATTATATTTAGAGGTTATGATGAATTATAAAGTTTGTCGTTGACTTTGATATAAATTTTTAATGTTTTCTTAGATCAAATGTTAAGACAAATTCTATTCTGTTCAAGCAACTCTGTAATTTTTAATTTTTATTATTATATTTTATTGGGTCTTCAAATGCCTGAATGAGTCTTTAATTATTTTTGAATATTCCAAGAGGTAACATGAATACTAAATATATTTCATGGTAATTCACTTCATCATCTAATTAACGTTCTCGTTTTTTTTAGTTAATTAAACATAATTAAATTGAAGTGTGATCGGTGTGATTGGTGTGGTACGAAGTGATCATTTGCTTTTTGCTATTGTCAATTTGCCATTTAGTGAATGTGGCGTACGATAATATAGTGTGACAGCACACGACGTTTGCTCTCTGCGGGGCTCAACAAACGACGAATCAATTACGGAAGAATCGCGTGTTAGTGGCGTATAGTAGTAGTAGCCGCGAGCTGTTTGACGGACACCTGTTGCTTTGTTATATACGCGCAAGCAACACCCAGGGGAAAATTCAGCTCTCTTTTCAATGTGTATAACGTCGCTTGTCGTCGTCGTTGTCGTCGTGTCTCTCTAACGTTTGCCACTTTCGTGTGTATACTAACCAACCCCGCAACAACCCCTTTCAATAACGCGGCGCATTCTCTCGCATGCTCTCTTCATCAAAAGCACTTTGCAATCCCTCAATATTAATCACAGCCATTTAATACCACTTGGAACTTTTATTCTTTTCCTTTTGTCTTTTTAATTGGTTATTTCAAATATTTTATTATGCTAGAAATGGCACGCGATATTTATTTATTAAAGTTATTTAATATTTGACATTCTTTGCAATGTTTGTTCACAAATGACAATTATTCAATTGTGATTAACAAATTCTTTTGAAACATCAATTTTTAATTAAATGACAATTGACAATGAATGAAAAATTGTTGATGATGTTGTTGGCAAACATTTTGTAACTTTCAAATAAATTTAATTTCAATATAAAATTTGATTGTACAAGAAAACTTGTTAGTTTTGTTGGTTTAATTTTGAATGATGTACAAATTAATTTTGACAAATAATTATGCATCAATATGGAGAATATAAAATTAGTGTAAATACAAATTACACAAAATGAATGAAATAATAATTGAGATGATGCAAAATTCAATATCAATTTGAATGGAAAAGTTATTTATCCGATTGAATTAATGAGCTGATTAATTTATGTAAACCTTATTTGATAATGTCAATTGCAGAGAATATCAAATCATAGATGGCGTTTGTGATATTATTTGGCTCATTTCAGAATATCATATGAGTTTATGTATGTTACATATACAATTAAATGTGTATATATGCAATATATGCATAGGATTATCGTAATAAATTATGTATGGCAACTGCGACTATCGAAATGTCGATAATATAATTGGGTCGTCGCGATAGAGTTACATATATGTGTATGACAAACGCATATACGCATTACACCATTGAATAGAATAACGATTATTGCTTTTAAACTTAATAGCCATTATAATTTCATCCTCTTGCTCTCGTGGGTATAAAATATATTTGTAGGTATCTGTGAACATGAATAATTAACTCAATTTATTTTATAACAAATAAATTCAAATATTTTAATTAAATTTGTAGAGTAAACATTAATTTTATTATGGTTATATTACTGTTTTATGTTATTATGACAATAATTTAAATATTGAATTAATGCAGCTTGTAATAATTTAGTTAAAGTGAATTTAATTGAAAAGATATTTGGCTGAGTTTAATATTCTAGCAATATTAAAGCCAAAATAATTAATTCAATGAATATTGTGAAATAAATTTTATTTTTCTGTCATTTCTACTGGGAAATTTCGTGATGAATTTCTTCATTCTTTTCCGATGTATTTTTGCAATGTCCATATGACAAATAATTCTATCCATCATTGAACTTTCATGGTACAACGATGCTTTACACATCCGTACACATTCTATTCTCTACATATATATATATATATAACCAAAATACAATTTCACCCTCTCTTTTAACATCCACCACACAATTAATCTATTGCCTGACTAAAATCATTTGGCATTTCGAGTATGGGTCCTCGAAAACATCCCCCTATAATGTTTTTTTTTTTTTTTTTTTCATCTTTCTCACTCTCTTTTACTCGTTCGTATAGAGTCACGTGGCAGCGTGCGGCTGTCTTGTCCAGGGGATTATATGCATTTTTATTTTAACCCCAACTTGAATGTGAATTATATACAAATAAATGTGCGCATGCATCCATCTATGGGTTTTTTTTATTGAGGATTAACGACACCACAGAGAATTTCAAATAGCTTCTTCAATTAACATATGAATAAAACGATTTATGGGTGGAAATATTATATCCAACCACTTGAGTAATTATAATGATAAATATAATAATAATTCTTGTTATTATTGGTTATTATACTGTTCAATTTAAATTGGTTTAAAATAATTTTTTTTCTTGGTAGGGTTTTTTTTTTTTTTGGTTATGGGTTTTGTTATGGGATAGGGTTGGTTGTTCAATGGATGATATGAGTGGTAATTTAGTGATTTAAATGTGTCGTAGATAATGTTTGATATGAGTGGGATAAATCACCACATATGGAATGACACGCGTGTGAGTTTTGAAAATTTGTCACACAATAAAATATTGTACAGTGATGAATAATAAATTTCATGGTGGTTTTTTTTTTCTCACACTTGGATAAATTGTCTGTGTATTATTCTGGATTTATTCTTTGTCGTGGTATGACATATTTGATGGTTATGAGAGTGTAAGTGGTTGTGGATGTACAAAAGATTTTGAAAGATGATACAATTTGATCATTTGATAATTTATTATAGACATTTTTATTGTGACTAAAATTTATGGTGTTTTTTTTTATGGTTGATGATGTTATTTATTAATTAATCCCAAATGAATATGAGAAAATTGGATTATACTCTATTGTTGACATTATCAAAAACTTTAATATTAATTATACAAAAACAAAAGAACAGTGCAATTTCCCATGGGATAAAATCCCCGTAAAATTACACAATTTCATGAAATCAAATCATCAAATATCGTTACAAATAAAGCAATTTTCTAATTTTATTTAAATGTATAATTTTAACTCGTAATTTTACCTAAAAAATTAAATTACCATCCCTTAATGAAAATGAAAATAAAAATTCTCACATCAACCTCAAAGAGGGCAAAATTCTTTCTAAATATTTTTCAATAAACATCAAATCAATCAATCAAACAATAAAACAAAAATCACAAATTAAAATTACACTAAATTATTGACAACAATTTTTCATCTCAATTCTAATAATTTATTTAACTACAAAATAAAATGAAAAGAGAAAAAATAAAGAGAAGTGGAAAAATAAAATAGAAATACACACAACACTGATATGTATTTTTGTTCGCTTCATTTCACACGCGCAATACACCCACTAGATTCACCCTCGAATTTTCGTTGTCTCTGCTGACAACCACTAGCACTGCACCTTCCACCATTGATGTAGTACTATATATATATATAGTTTATCATGGATAAGCAGAGTGGAGAGGTGCGTTCATTGGTACGGTTGACATAACAACGATTTTTTTTTTTCCCTCGATGTTACACAATGATGTGTTGCATCATCCCCTATTTTTGCCAAAGGTACAAATACAAATATAAATTCTCGTGTTTTGTATTTATATATATATATATATGTAGAGATGAGTGTGTAAGTGCACACACACAACGATTAGTACAGATGTATTACACGAGAACGTACGTGACACTTATGTGGCTGTGTCGATCCCCAATGCGAATATCAGACATAGAATGAGAGGAAGTTGTAAGGGGGGATGTTTCTGTACCGAAAAAAATAGAGTGAGATGGATAAAACTAAAGGGAAATTGAGGGGTGCAAGTGGTGAGCTCGTAAAACGCTTGCTGGATATGTTTGCATTGCGTGCGTGACTTCGTTTACTTATCGACCTAACGAAAAAAAAGGGAAAAAAGACAAGAGAAAAAAGAAAAGATAGAAGAAAAAAAAGTAAACCCTCGGGTACGTCAAAATCTTTATCATTTTTTTTTTGTTTCTTTGTTCGGTGAAGGGATGAAATAAATTGTGCTAATAAAGACAATAGGGATTTTTTTTTTGTTGAGCGATAGTTTTATGGGTGGAAAATGTTTGAATTATTATTTGAAGATTCTTTTTTTTTCATTTTCTTTTGTTCAATAGTTGGGAAAGTTATGGTGAATTTTTTATTGATGGTAAAGTTTTAGTTGATTATTTAGGACAATTGGAGACAGTTTATTATTATTGTTTGTTTGTTTTTTATTGTTTTTTTGAAGGTAAAGTTGTGGAAAAATTTTGTTTCATGGTGGTGTATGTAATCAATGTCGTGTGGTGTTTATGTGATGAGCAAACAGTTTATCACCATGAACAAACAACCCCTTAACATCGTGATTAAATATACATTTACTGTTATACTCTACAAGAACATGTTTATTTATAAGTTGAACAACCAATTGTTTAAATATACTCAGGAAATGGAAATGATTTTATTAACAAATTGCAAAAGATTGATAAGAACATGAAGTTTTTTAACATTTTTTAACCAGGGCTGATTTAAATCAACTTAAATAATTGTTATTAATTAACTGAACCAGAATTTTATTCAAAGTTGTTTAATTTCATTCAATTCATCCCCTAAACAAAATTAATAACGAAAGATTGCAAAATTAAATTATTCATTCATGAATTAACAAAAGTAAAAGAAAAACAGCAAAAAATAAAATATAAAATGAAATATAAAAATAAATAAATGAAATTGAATATTATTTAGAATTTATAAAATAACACAATTTATAAATGAACTAAATATGAAGAGTGATAAATTTTATTTTGATGTTTTTTTAATAGCTCAAACGCCCTTCTTCAAACATTTCTCAGATTAGAATTTTATTATCTTCATGTAATTGCCAATGGACTTGGACCTGAGAAGGGACAAGTAAAGACAGGGCATATGGTCCCCTTCGTCTTTTTCTTTATCTTTCTTGTAGTTCTTTCAACTTCCTCTCCCACTCTCTCTCTCTCTTTTCATATTCTCTTCCTCTGAGTTTGTGAGTGAGCTCCCATTTAAAGCGATGCCGCAATGTCGATTTTTCGAGGAGTCACTCGGAGCTTTTCAAGCTTTAAAACTTATATGAGATAAAAGGCCGCCGACGTTCTTGAATTTACTTGACTTTTCTCTCTCTTTCTCTCTCACTCTTTGTCTGTCTATTTCACTATATTTTTTTTTTTTCATCTACCGACTTTTAACTATATATATTTATGTTTTCTTTTGAGGAAGCAATCTGTATGGGGGCCGCGCTCTCTAATTCCAGATGCCCACTAAAATAATGTAAAGATAAAGAAAAAAATAAAAATGAAAATGAAAATTGAATAATATTATTTTGAACAAGATTCGGAAATATAATTAAAAAAAAAAAGAACAAAAATGTGAACTGATTGAAAGATTTTTAAATAAACTTTGAACTATTACAAAAATATAAATTCAAATTAACAATAAATTTTTAATTATTCATTATAGTAAAATATAAATATAAAAATAATCTTGTAAAAACGAATATCAAAAAATAAATAATTATTCAATGATTATTATTTATTAAATAAACTACTCATCATTGATTAATAATTTATCCAACAAAATTGTCAAACAATTAGTCGAACTATTAAAAATAAATCCACTTTTAGAAATTACAAAATTATTAACAATGCAGTGTATGAAGGAAATAATATTATTAAAACAATTTAATATCATCCACAAACAAAAAATATTTAAATTCACTTTCTTTCTTTATTTTCACAACCGTCTGCAATTTAATAATCACCAAAGTAATTTACTGATAAATTAATCTACAATTGCGTTTGATATATTAGCACAGTCAATGTTACCTCTATATCGTTGAATATATATCGTTGAATGTAGCAAGGGACAGCAGCCCATAACTATATGTACATTTATACATCACGTATATATATATATATATGTGTGTACATGCATGTGTGTATGTTTGAGTACAGTGAAGAGGGGAAGTTACACAGACTAAGCGACGTAGGTTGGTACTAAATCTCACCCTAAAGCATCATCCCCCGACGTAATACGAACTTCCAGTTTACCCTTCACGTTCCCTCCTCATCTCGTGTTCTCTCTTCCTTCCCACCAATATTCTCCCTCTCTCTCTCCCTCTATATAGATATACAGTTTGTTATGCAATGGCGTCGACCATGAGGGAGTCTGTTAAATGAGTTAATTTTCTTACAGTTAATAATTTTACACAATTAAATTTATTAAACAATTTCAAGTTGTTGATGTTTTGTTTTTTTCATTTTTTCTATTCAATAATTCTGTTCAATTATTTGACAATTAATATTATTTATTTGTTCGTTATTAAATCTCAGTTTAGCGATCAAATGGTAATTTATGTTTCATTATTGTCGATTAACCTCAATCGACCAATGTCTATCTCATTAAACAAATATAAAATGTGTAGAATAAATATGTATTTGTGTGGTAATGTGTTCTACAATACGTATACATAAATGATAGAGTGAGTTAAAGAGAGAGGGGGAAAAAAAAAGGAGAAACAAAGTCAAATTGAGAAAGAATAGAGAGAATAGAAGACATACACACACGTGTGCGCATATTTTCAATCGACCGCATAAACATTGCATTTGTCCACATATATTATATATATATATATATGTATATGTACATGTTTATTTGTAAATGTTGTATTGGATAGACGCATTGTGTGTCGTGATGCTTACAATTCGTCCAAATATAGAGCGGCGTAACGAATCTTGATCATTCCACACGACTTATCGGGCTATAACAGCAATGCGCCAGCGAGAGAAACACGCGCAAGCAAAATACCACACGCAATCTCGACGTTTACCTACATATATAAATATATACATATAAATATTATATGTGTAATAAATATGTTGAGAATTGTTGCATAGAAATATTCATCCCTAAACGGAGAAATGAAAGCCACAACTTTCCTTATCTGATATTTTATGTTGTGTTTTTTTTTCTTTTCATTGTTCTTTTTATTATTTTATTTATGTATGAGGATTTATTGTCATATTTTTTTTTTTTTTTTATAAATAGATAAGGGAGTTGAGTTGAAGAATTTTTCTGTTACTGATGTATTCAGATTCGTTTATTGATTTTTTATATTGAGGAAGATATTTATGTATTGGAGTTTATTTATTTTTGATTGTTTTTTTGAATTTGTTGAAGGGTATTTTTCTGGGCGGGGTATGGGGGAGAATTTATAATGGGACTGATGGGGTCAATGGTGTTTTTATTTTGTATTTTATGGGTATTTATGGAATAGTTGTCCTCATTGTGACCGATGGAATATTTTAGATATGGAAATTGTTTGTAGTTGGAGCTGGAGAAGAAAAAATAATGTTGGAATTTTTTATTATTTTCGGCCGATATTTATCGTCATGAAAAAAATCGATGTTTTATACAGATGTCTATGATTCTAGTTCCCACTATAGAGAATTCGATTATAAATCTATTGAATTCTTTCTGAATCCATTTGGTGTATTACTTTGGAAAATATCGAACTCGCCAGTTGGAAATTATCAATTCTGAAAAAATGATAAATAACACAAATGAAGATGCTTTCTTCAAATCAACCCCTGACTTCCAATTATCCCTTTAATTCCCATACTCAATCATTTTTTTTCTCTTCTCAATCATCAGTATCGTTATTTTACTTTCAATCAGAAAATAGTTCACAGGGGAAAAAACAAAATTAGGGTGAAATGATTCTCATTTTCTTTTTTTTATTATTCTCCTTTTATTTTTCTCTTTATTTCATTCTCTCATTCTCGGCACTTTCTCTTTCTTCGTTTCATGCTGTTGGCCACCCCATGCGTGGGACTAATCGCTCGGGTGATTTCGCCCTCTTCACTGGTTAGGTTGAGTTTACTTACGCCAGTGGGGTAGAAAAGCGAGGCGGGTATTCGTTCTCTGACTACACCACCCCTCACCTTCATTCTCCCTGCACTCGTGCCTGTCCTGCAGTTAATGTCTTCCGGAGTTACTCTCTCACCCTCTCTATCTATCTCACTCTGATCGTTTCTCTTATAGTATATACCCTTTACCTATATATATATATATATATAGCTATTTATTATTATTATTATATGTATATATATATATTTGAAGACTTTTCTCGAGAAAATCACCAATGTGAGATAGTCCAATTGTTTGCACTCGTATTTCTTATTATAGAAATAAAATAAAGTAGAACAAATGAGTAGTATTTTTTATTTTTATTCTCAATTTTTGTGTTTGTCATTGTTTAAAATTGAAAATTGACTATGAATTGTGTTGGATGGGTAGGGAGAATTTTTTATAATAATTTTTAGTGCTTGGAATTTATATTGAATTCATAATTTCTAATTTTCCATTCTCTTTTCAATTAAAAAATAAATATTACTCCATCACAAATATTTTTCTATTGACAAATTAGTCTTTGTATTATTAACTCAATAATTCCCAAATAACCTACCCCTCTTGTTGAGAAACAAAAAAAAAGAACCGAAGAAAAGAGTCCACTTTTTATGGATTGGAATTTTCCATTTGCATAACACAAATATATTTGAAATAAAAAATAATTATTTCAATTTTTTGTGGGTGATGATAGAGAATTAAAATTCTTTTTTGCGTTTCAACTGACGGAGGTGAATCGAGAAGTCGCGTTCCATCGACAAGCAAATAGATATACACAGCGACAACGATATGGTGGAATTGAATATAACCAACCCAAGTATGAGAGGAAAGTTTACACAGTTGGTGTGAGCTGCGCGAGGTTACCTAATTATTTGTAAATCCGCCGTCTCTCTTCATTCTCTCTTCTTATATCTCCCCCGTGCTTGACTCCTCGTCATTGATGACGCGGTTTATATATAGTCGCCTCTTATTTTTTTTTTTTTCCTTCCAATTCTTTTGCTTTATCAAAACTTGTCGTTTCAATGTGTGTATTTATAAACATATAAAAAAACGCTACGAACGTTTGTTATTCATTTTATATTCTTTTTATCGTTTGGTGTTTTTCTTTTCCTTTTTTTTTCTTCTTTTTGTGATATTTGTGAATAGGAAAAAATGTATTGAACAATTTGGATTGTTGAATGGTCAGGTGAATGACCGAAAAGTCAACTTGGAAACATCATTTTAGTTGTAATGAACAAGAGAGAGCTGCATTTGTCTGTTCATGCTTACGTTGTCGTTTATAATCTCCAATAATGAAGGGAAATGATATATATATATATGTATATATATATATTGGAAATGGTGAATAATTTACAACTAGGCAAATTATTTCACTGCAGGTGGTCCTAAATGGTTGGGGAATTCCCTGAATATGTGTAACCTTCTCAAATTTTCCTCAGAGATTTATTTTATTTTACTGCTCAAGTTTACAGGGAAATTGTTAGTTTGATGGATTATGGTATATATATATATACTGGGTGTAATAAATTTTGTGTACATAGTATTGCACTGGGTTTATTTTGTTTATTGATTTTGTTTAATTGTGTGAAATTTAGAATTAATTGAATTTTGTGTTGTGTTTTGACTTTAGGGAAAGTCATGACTTTTCTATCGTTATGTCATTCCACTCTTTAATTAGAAAAATATTATAATATTGTTCGAAGATTTATCACAAAACAAATAGTTGAGGATGAATAAAGTTTATTCTGTATGAAGGGAAAAAAAATTTATATTCACATTTTTTTTGGGGCAATTTTTATTAATTATTGAAGAAAAAAAAAGCAAAGAAATGAACATTGATTTTCTTCCTCGAAATCTCACCCCCCAGATGTTACCCTTCAAAGTGTCAGGTGGGGTAAAACCAGTGGGCCCAAAATGTACATAATAGACAAGGATAGACTGCCAATGCAATAGAATATATATATATATATATATTTGTGTGAACGTGTTGGGACAGGTCCCACTTGACTAACTTGGTGCCCAACTGTTACTGCATGAGTTGGTGTCCTGACTGGTGTTTCATTGTGTAAAGACTTTCTTCTAGTTAATACAAACCACCATATTGCCAACCTCACACACCTGAGGGGGTAAGTGGTCAAATTTTAATTATTTTACAACAGTCGACATGCCTGAAGACACACCGGATCACGTTGTGTTGTCATTTATTTCAAAAATATACCTGAAGTAGTAATACTTGACCATTTCTAGAGAGACGAAGTTTTTTTTTCTATTTTATTTTAGGTGTCAACTTTTGCTACCCTCACAGTAAATTAACAAGGGTTTTATTACACTATTTCAACCTGTAACTCTATCTGGAGCGTTTATCTATCGATTACAATTTAATTATATGTGAAATGAAAATGAAGAAAAATATTTTAAATGATTGAAGAAGTTTGGGTTTGATAAGAAATTACAATGGAAGCGCCTTTTCTTCTTATGATAATTGGGGCCAATGTAAAATGGAGAGGGGTAGTGAAAATATTAAATTAAGGTTGGTGGTTAAGTCCGATTGGGGAAATTTTGATGGATTTTTTTTAATTATTCAAACTGTTAGATAGGGATGAATAATTATCTGATCAATATAAATGAGACTGCATTATTTTCCTTATCCGATTACCTCCAGACAACTTTTCTTCTTTTTCTCCATCCTAAAACAAAATAGGAAAATTCGTAACATAATGAGGTCATAAAAAGGAGACACTGCACTGTATCAAGATAAATTTTGTCTATGAAATTGAACATCCATGTCAACAATAATCAAACATAATTTAGTTTTGTCATTTTTATTTCCATCAGTTGTTCTCAAATTAAATTTAAAAATAAAAATTTAAGTTGTGAAATAAAATTAATAATTTTCCTACTTCACAATTAATAATTTCTTGCTTAATAAATTATTCTCTAGTTACAGAATCGAACAGACCAATTATTATTCCGCACAAAATTTATTATTAACAAATCTTACAAATTCTCTAGGAAAAAAAAAACATTTGTCAAATATCCTTAAATAATTATTCCCAATATTAATGAAAGAATTCATAGTCTATTTATTCTGCATCCATTATACAAATAAATTAACAGTGCTGGGGAAGTATTTCGTATCCGGATACATATTAATATATATATATATGTATATATATAGATACACACACATATAAAACACATATAGATATATATAAATGCCATGGCCTCTGCGCGTCGACAAACTGGAGCTCGCGTCGCCTCCGCCAAGTGGGTTATAGACCGGGTTAGGTTGGGTAATTATAATCTCTCTCTTTCATTCCTCCTCTTTTCATCTTCATCTCTCTTTATTCGCCATGACTACGACACTAAAATTACTTTTGAATATCTGGCTATTGGTTGCAACTCACTTTTGCTATATAAAATAAATTCACACGCCATAAATTGCACATTTTAAATATTCAAACTTGAGTGAATAAAACCGCCAATTTATTTTTGAATAGACAAATTAATAATTGAATGGAGAAATAATTTATTTTCCACTGTAGATAAATTGAACATGAATGATATTGTGTAAAAGATTGAGTACATTGAACTCGTATACAATTTTCATGGTTATTATTTGTCTTATTTTATTTTATATTTATATTTTATTTTTTTGTTTGTTACACCGCTAGTAAAGAACGTCTTGAATGTACGGTGATAATAAACACAAAGAAAATACGCGCGAGTTTTGCGTACGCGTGCGGCTGTTGTGGGATAACCAACCGCGGATGAAAAATACAGTTTGCAAAAGTGTTGAGGAAATACGAGCGAATGAGTGAGGAGGGAATGAATAAATGTGAGATAGAAGCTGAGTGAGATGAAGACAGGACGTGAAGAAATATACAGAGGAAAGAATTATATACGTATATATATTTATCCAGTGAAAAGAAGTTGAGAAATATTGGTAGAGAGTGAGAGTTATATCGGATGGTAAAACAGATTTCGCGAATATATGTTGTATTATTTTTGTGTGTGCATATAGACATCCTATCCGGATAGGACAATGTACATTTTGCGATTATCGTATCCGGAGATTCAAGCCAACGCTCGGGGCTTTTCGGCTGCTCAACAAGTGGGTCAATGTTTTTGAAATGGTATTCACACCAACCCCGAAGCTTTGAAACGTGCAAACACGCCCGAAGAGTGAGACACAATGTGACGCGCGCGCGCGCGCATGTGTGTGAATGTGTCTGCGTGTACGTTAGAATTAGTTACGAGAGATGGAGAAGACGCGAAATATTTATCGATGTGAAGTTGGTTGATTATTATTAATTTCAATGAATCGCAATAGAGAATCGATGTGACGAGGCTGAATGACGAATTATCGATGTATTCCTTTTTTCATGTCATTGATGTTGAAAAATCTTTGAATTATTGGGCTTTCATATTGATATATTTGAATATGGAGAGCATTTTCAATTGGAAATGTGAATTATTCATTGTGAACTCAACAGATGATATGGAAACGTTCTGCTTTTCCATGATTTTTCATATGGAAAATGTTTGTCGTTTTCAATTTATCATGGCAAATGATAAATTCCAATATGGCCACTGCGTTCGATAATTGTGGGAAATAATCGAAAATCAATTAATCATAATCGAAAAGAAGAAACAAATAATAATAATTGATGTACTATGATTAATCGATTAATAACGTTTCATCACTGGTTACAGTGAAATAATAAAACGTTAACGAAAGAAATAAAGAAAAAAACGATAAATACACTCGCACACATGTACAAAGAGCAAGCGAGAAAGAAAAATGACCACGACCACGCTCATCATCATATATATTTTCAGGGCAAAAACGAGCCCTTCGCGCTCTAGGGGTTGCGTTGCCGTTTCCTGCACGAACAACTTAAAGCCAGTAAAAGTAGCGTTGAGAAGGGATACAAACGAGTAGAAGAGAGACAAGCGAGACGAAAAGGGAGGGTTATGGATCTCGAGTAAGGGGAATACACAGGGACGAGAGGGGACAATCGGAAGTTTGTGCGTGTAAGAGAGGGCAGGCGAGAAACATAAGAAAAAAAAAAACACGAGACGTAGCAAGTGAGTAAGTCGCTGTGCGTTTGAATAAGTTAGAACGAGACAGAGACATTAAGGGGGACATACACAGAACAGTAGTGGGGATGTGAGGGGAGCGCTCCGCGCAGCAGCGTATAAACCAACATGGAGAGAGGGTATACGAACTACGATCGTGGATTGGACGGATGCAGAGAGGGGAAATGTGTTAGCCTCCCCTCGTTGAGCGTCAGTCGCGTCGCGTACCTCGACTGCGTGAGAGAGTTTTGTTGCGTCGCTTGGGGTTTTAAAAGTTTTTCATATATATACATATATATATATTATATTCTATCAAATATATATACATAACTACATATGATTCAGCAACGTTTTTTTTTATTTTTTTTATTGTTTTATTTCCCATTAAATCACGAAATATTGGTGAATTTTTTCATTTACTTCGACGAATTGCGTTCACAGTTGAAAATATGATTGTGAATGAATTAAGGGATATGAAAGATACCAAAGTGGGAGAAAGGGAATTCTTTCATTCTGTGTGATATATATACGTATAACCTATATATACATATGTATATATGTATAAGAAAGAATATTTTGTGTTTGAAAAGCGTTGAAGTTATTAAAGAGGAGAAAAAAAATTGAATATTTGTGGAAGGGATGAAAATATACAGTGTCAAATGTGTTATTGGCTCTCGGTAAATACACATTGGAATTTTAATCGTATATGTATGCAATATACATATATATGTGTGTTAAATTGGAGCAGTTTTGATGATAACAAAAAAAAACCGAATACATAAATGAACATAAGTTGATAATTGAGTGGAAGAAGGAAAAATTGATTCAACCGAGCAATGGACTATTTAATCTCAATATAAATAATATTTTCATTGCAATATTTAGAGTTTTATATCATTTTCATGATGCACTTACGATACTTCAATCAAGTGTTTAATTTATGAATATTGATAGTATTATTTATTAATAATAAACAAATTGCATTGATAATGAAAATACATTTTGTGCCATTTTTTTTTATAAAATTGTGCAAGAACAAGTTGAGTTATTTTCATTTATGTGAAAGGGCAATGAAAATTAATTGAAATTTCATCGTGTGAAGTTGAATAAATATTTTTCATATATTTATATGAAATAAATAAATAAATAAATAAATGAACAAGTAAATTGTGCGCAATTGTGACGTTTGTCATTGGATGTTATCGTTTGATATTTCTATAGAAAAAAAAAAGGGAATGAAAAAAAAACGATAAATAGCAGCAAAAAGACGAACATTATTTGTATGTAGAAGATATACGTGTCCATAAGGATATTATTATTATTTTATTATTATTATTATATATTTTTTTTCTCCTTCTTTTGACGTTGTCGTAACGACGCGAGTCGCACTGTGTCGCCATGTGTGTCCGACGTTTTAGCAGCCGCGTGCTCAGTTTCTGATAGGAGCTTGCGCGCGAGTGAGAGTGAAAAGAAAAAGAGGAAGAGTTAGAAAAAAAAATAAGAATAAAAAGAATTTATCAAGAGGAGAAGTAATAAGAATAAAAAGCACGAGGAGCTTTTCTACGTTGTGTCATTTGCGCGACGTTAAAGTGCGATCGTCAAACGATTTGCACTCACAAACACACTACGAATTGTTTATAGTGTTTGTATTTGTGTAAATGTAGAGTGAGATATTTTTTTTTCTCTCACTGTTTATATTGTTACACTTCTTGGACGCGTATTCACAACATTTTGTGCTTTCGTGGTATTTTTTTTTTCTTTTGGTTATTATTTATCAATAGTTTTGTTTTTTTTTTGTTCGTTCACGTTTTCGTTCGACGCCAAAGTGATTTAATTATTTGGTTTTACGACGACTGTGATAATAATAATTCAAACTGTACTCGAGTATAAACACATCACACAATTCTATCGTCGGAACACTCGAATTATTGATAAGACAAAGAGAAACTGTGGATAAATAATAAATATTGATAAATATTTAAATAAAAGGGATTATAAGAAGAAAATATGTCGGTAGACGAGAGTGATATTTTGATTGGAAAGACAATTTGATATTTGTTTGAATACAATTTTGTTTGGTGGTTATTTATTGGTTCGTCTTGCATATATTTTTTTTTTTTTTTTAATGAATTAAAAGTGCATATACAGTGGATATTTTTTTTTAACGCGGAATACGTGAATATTGTGAGTTTAATTTGGTTTTTCATTGACTGGTACAAAGAGAATGCAGTCAAATACAATACTCCGTGAAATTGGTAACACGGAAAAATTAATGGGAAATAATAATAATTTAAATAACAATGGATCACCTGGTGCTGATATAATGTTTCAAATGGAAGATGAGGGCATGACGCAGCTCGGTAGCGTCTTCCAATCGGCTTATCAATCTATTGTGGGTGGTGGTCCTCAGGTAAAAACACAAATAAATTTATATAAATGATTGATCATGAAATGTTATTTAATAACATTCGTTCAATTCTTGTTTTTTGTATTTTACTTATTTTTCACATGCACAATATTAAAAATATTGTAATGGTGTACACGTTGTAACATCAACCCTCTTAAATATTACTCATTTAATCCAATGACGTCATAAATTGCATCATTAAATGTAATTCTGTGTATTTAACGTCATGGAATTATTTTTTGAATGAAGAAAATGAGACTGAGTTTTATTATTGTGAAGAATTAATGTAAAATTTTTGTAGATTATTTTTTTTTTCATTGTCAAGGTAAATTCGATTTTTTATCTTATCGATTGAGAACAAAATAGTTCATTATTATTAATAGAAATTAAATTAATAATTATTTGAATATATCGAATGGAAAATTTTCAACTAATAATTCAGTTTTGAATTTAATGTCACGTTTATGAATAATTATTTTATATCGTCGAAGTTTCTCACTTAATTTTATATATTTCAAGGGTATTTAAACCAATAAAACAATTCGATACTTTGACTATTATTTTATTAATTCACTTTGTCACTTTTCATCCCCGATAATGAGCACGAAACAATGCAAATGTAAAATCAATTATCTAGAGGTTGTTTGAACAATGATAATTAATAACAGACAAAATTATTTTCCAGTGAATAAATAAAACAACATTAAACATAATTAATAAATAATAATATAGTATTATTATTATTTGTTATTGTGATTATTAAAATAAAATGAAAATTTGGGTGGGTGGAAAAATGGAAAATGAATACGGAAAAGTGGTGTGAGAGAGTGCAAATGATTTTCACTACGATGTGACTCGTGATCCGGGCATTGTTTCGTTAAATGGAATTTCTATCTAATTTAAATGCGGCTTAGCCAGAAATAATGCGATTATGCGTTAGCTTATTCTGTTTGTTAATCTCCTTTGCACGCTATTGTTATCCGTATAGTGAACGGAGGGAAAAGGGCGACGGACGCGATACGGTGGGAGGGAGGGCGGGAGGAAACGACAGTGGTGGTGGTGCAATGGGTAGGGAAAAGAGGAGAGAAATTTCGCTATATCTTTCTCACTCTCGCCCCGCTCGTTCACCCTCCTTTGCACGGTACTGTACATTATTTCAGTACAGTCCCACCCATTTGTGTAGATCCTCTCCACCACTGGCTTATAGACTGGCTCACAGTGGTGCTCAATTTATGCTACAGGAAATTATCTATTATTTTCATTTGATTTTGTTTATTTGTTTCTTTTTGTTTTATTATGATGGGACTTTTTTTGGGTTCGTTTTTGGGGATGTTTTTAGTTTTGATTTGATTGGGGGATGTTTGTGATTTGGAAGAGAGGGTGGTCTTATTATCTTGATGGATACATTTTTGAGTGGAAAATTTTTGTAGGGATTTTTTTTTTTTCATTGAAGATTAAAAAATTGTACAATAACAAAAGTTTCAAGTAATTCTCCAAAATTCGATAAATTTTGTATTCTTATCTTTTATGTATATATAATTCAATTCACGCTGAGACGAAAAAAAAAAATGTTTTCGTAACTTTAATTATTAAATATTAATTACAAATATCCTTCATGTCGTGTCAAGTGAATTATAAATCAAAAACTTCTGACGATTTGTTATTTTCTTTTTTTTTTTCTCTTTTTCTTTTCTACTCATTCGCAATTTTATATTCAAGACAACTCTATACAAACTCTTGACATAATTGACGGCTACACAAAGGTCACATTTCACTGAGAACTCTTTGAAAATCATTCGATATAGAACGAAAATCAATTCACATTATTTCAATCTTATATAATTTCATAATTTAATTGAACAATTCTGATTATCTGCCCAGTGATTTCTTATATAAAAGCGTTGATTAATCAAACAAAAAATCACCCCATTATCACAACTCACCACTTAACTACCCCTCATCAAACATATATCAATAATTCTACCCTGAAAATCTTTGCACTGTTAAAAACCACACTGAGAAAACGAACATTATTTTAAAAAACATATTAAAAGAATTAAAATAAACGCTTTGAAAACTTAGATAAAATACAACAGACCAATCATGAATATATAAATGTATTGATAATGAGAGAGAAAAAAAAAAGAATTGAATTTCTACCATCCGTACGACTTATCAAATATTAATTTAAAATTATCATCGATGTAGTTTAAATTATATATTAAAACTTCTGTCATTTTTTTTTGTTCTCTCCCTACATTTTTCCTTCACTTTTTACACTTCTTATTTTATTTTTTTTCTGTTATTTTTCTCTCATTGTCTTTGTCTCATTCCCGACTGATCGTCGCGTTTCAAGGTCTACGTCGTCTTTAGCATCACAAGAGTGGCGGCAAACAGAGGGGAAAAGTAGACGAAAAAGAAGGAGAAATATATATACGAGTGGCGCCCTCGACGCGCGCACACTCCCTCCTTGTTTCACTTCATATCAACCGCGTTTCAAGCGGCTTATTAAACGCTAACGGTATTCATATACGTTTGTTGCTGCCGCGTGTAATTATGCCGGGCATTGTACGCTCGGAGATGAGTGCACGCGGTCGTTTTAATGTGTATGTATCTATACAACATTATATATTTATATATATATGTACATTTATATACACATCACGCATAAATATATGCGAAGAGTCGATCAAGCGCTAATCGACTCTTTATCAGCTGCTGCTGTTGCTCATATTACGATGCTATCATAAATGCAATGAATTATAACGACAATAATATTCCTCTATTGTATCTAAATGCATTCAACGCACAAATTGCCGTTTACATGTGTAGAATAATTTATTTTATGGTTATAATAGTTAATAATATAGATATTAATAATGTTCATATAATTATTACTTCAATTTTTAGTAAACTTATAATTTATTTCGTTTTACTTTGGTTTATTTATTTTTATGGGGTTTTTTCTTTTTCAACTATTTTCTTTTCCGGTTTTTTCGTAATGGAACATCCGGTTTTTCCATACCTGCATTCACCATGGGACTTTTGTCAATAAGTAAAGTAAATGGAAATTGATACGTTGTATCTTTAAATATTGTTTGAGTTGGAGGAGAGAAAAACTTATGGCTTTTTGTCTTATGTTTTTCTGTGTGGATTTTTTTTTTGTGGGTTTGGTTTTATATATTAGCTGTTGTATTGTCGGTTTGTTAACATTGAAATGGGAATGGTGTGAATGTAGAATAGATCGAGAATAAAAAAAAGATTAGGGAAAAGAATAAAAATAAGTGGAATTACATTTGCAAATTGTAATTCATATTATATCAACAATTATCATTTATTTATTCGTATCATATTATAACCAAAAAAATCCTCATTATCATTATTATATAGAGCATCGTTTTCTCTTCTAGATTCACTACTAAAAATCAAAAATCGATTAATCAGTTCGAAAAATATAATCACTCAAAGTCACAATTTATTTCTCCTTCACTTTGCAAACTTCAACATAAAATTTCCTTCAATTCCCTTTTGGTTTTTCAGCTTAAATAAATTCAACTAAAATCGTCAGGATGAACTAAACAAACATTCTAAATTTCTTATTCATTTGTATTATTATGTGTATGATCACACTCGTCATATATAAATTCACAGTGATTTGAAATTGGACAATGAACAGCAGACATATTCGCTATAGTGTGAATGGCATTTCTCTATATGAAACTATTGCTAAATACATCCATACGTAGGTAACATGTGCAATACACATACAATATACAACGTCGTCAAGTAGATTCACTAATAGCTATAACAATACAGCAATAAAACATATAACAGTATTAGTGTGAATACGAACACGCAAATCCTTCACTTTGATTTTGGTCAAATGTGTTTTAGTCCTCACACACCTTCGAATTCTCCCCCTTCAATATTATCCAATATGTTATTGTCGTTGTGCGTTTACTACTGGTCAACTGGCTTTAGCTATAATCTATAGACAACACGCGATACAGTATTGTATACATTGTAGACATCTCCATCAAAATTGACAATCGAAACCTGGCTTGATCATTATCACTTTGGAGATCTTTTGCATTAATAGCAATGCCATTGGTTGTGAATTTGTATCTGTGATGGGGGGGGAGTATGATGTTTATGGATGTATGTGTGTATGATATTATGGCGTCAGTTTGCAATGTTTGTTTGTATATATGTATATTTGTTATATATGTGTGAACGCTTGACATAGAGATGGTGCGACAGGCGAATGATGTATGTCTACTCTACTAATGACCGAGTAGGCGTTACCGTTGCACCACAACTATTGTTAACAATGCATTATCACTCTGTTATCATTATTATTGTTGTTGTTGATGTTGATGTGAAGATGGTTGGATTTTGTTTTGTGTTATGTGTTATTTATTTCGATGGTGTTTTGGTTGTTTGGAAAGTTTCAAGTTGTGATGTGAGACAGTTGTTTTGTTTTATATTTCAGTTGGAATTTTTAATTGGGTGATGGTAGGAGGATTCGTTTTTCTTGTTTTTGTGTTTTTGCGAGAGGTGGTTGATTGGTTGAGTTTGGTTTCTTGGGATCGGTGTACAGGTTGTGTTGAATGTAAAATTAATGGTGGATTTTGCAATTGATGTTGTGATGATGTCTGGTGATTGGCAAGATGTGAGCAATTGCGATTGAGTGTTGGTGAAGGTGCTTTTAATATTTTTTTTTATTATTCTTTATCATGAAGAGCAGGTGGATTTGGTTATTGTAGGTCAATTGAGTGCGCTTGGTTCTTTTGTTTGGTTTTTTTTTGTTCCTTTTGTGGAGAATGTAATTGAGATCTGGTGAAATTGATTTGTGAAATGTTTTATGGGGAATATTAATTTTTTCTTGGGATCTGGAACTGTTTTATTTATTTTTTTTTTATTTTTTCGTTATTGTATGTCTATTGTGGGTTTATGGAGGATAATTTTCTTTCTTATTCTGATATTTATTGATATTTTAGAGGGATATTTGTGACATAAGTTGGATATGCGATTGATTTTTTCCTCTCTATTGAAATTACTGTCATAGAATTGACAATGAACCAATGAATTTATTATGACATTTTCAATTTGAATGTATGAGAGACGCATGTTGAAGTAATTCCAATGTATCTGTACATTTATGGATAATTTATTTACACAGGGGGAAAATTATGGTTTGAATCAATAAAATTTTATTGTTACTTACTATTTTTTTTCCGTTACTTGCAAAATATTCAACAGAGTTCAATTGAATTGATTAACTATTTACCTTCCTCTATTTCTTCTCGTTCATTAATTTAATATTATTATTCTATTGAAAAATTTATTACAAATCTAAAAATGTTTGTTCTTTGATTTTTGTTTCAGGTGAGTTTTTAGACAAGATAATTTTCTCAGTTCTCAAATTATTCGTTTTCAAACTGGATGAATATACACAGCAGGATGGAATTATACGTTATTGGTGAGGTTAGAAAGTGACTTTGATTTTTTTTTCTTTTCTTCGTCTCCTGCGTGAGAGAATGTGAAGAGGGAAGTTGGGGGAAAAACGAATACTTGAACCACAAATTTTATCTTTTTTTTTTTTCGTCTTCTGCTTTCGTCCTCTTTTTTTCTCGGGGATGAAACGAGTGTGGAGAATTTTGGAAAACGACCGCAGTCATGTTTCAGAATATAATGGTTTTTGTATATAGTTATATATGTGTGGATGTGGCGGCGTGAAGAAATGGTTATATGTGCACAGTGGGAACGTCTCACGGGGAGAGAGGGGTCGATGCCTTTGGGCCATATGGCGTTTTAGCTACCCGAGGGAGGCCCCTGAATTTCGACTATGTATATAAGTCCCAAGTTTCGTGAACCCCCATCAACGCGCGCTCCTTCATTCACTGATTAAAGGTTTCTATTTTATTTTTTTCTTCCTTCCTCTTTTTCTCTCATTTTATTTTGTTTTATTTTTTATTTTCCTTTTCGGTTTCTTTTTTTTTTTTCGTGGATCTGTCGGGTTTACTTACAAACGTAACATTATTTTTTTTTTCAACTGTTTTTCATGTGTTCACGCAGCAACTCGAGAGGATTTTTCCTACTCTTGTAAAGTTTATGTTTATGTGTGAGTGTAGATGAAAGGAAGTTGAAGAAGAAAAAAAATTTATTGATGCGCCACATGAGAAGAGCTTTTGAGTGTTTTGCTTTTGAATTTTTGGTTTATATGTTTCTTTTTTTTTTTGAAATTTATTATTTTATTTTATTCTTTTTTATTGTTGGATGATTTTATGATGTATTATATTATGATTGATAGGTTTGAGAGGGGGATATTTGATTAGAAGGGGAGAAATAGATTTCATGGGGGATATGTGAATGGAAAGAATAGAAAATGGATAATTAATAGATATTCTTCATTCTTGACATTTTTCACATATTCTTTTGTTTAATCAATTGAATATTTTATTTATGAAGATATCTCGGAATCGGATGCTATAGTATGACAGATAATAAAACATTCAATTGTAATTGAATTAATGAAGAAGAGAGTGTAGAGAAAGACAATGAAAGAAAGTCACAGAATTTTAATGATTTATATTTTCATTCAAAAGCTTTTCCAAAACTTTTTTCTTTCTATTTCATGATGTTTCTTTTTTCTCGAGAGTGAATTGTAAGATTTTAAACTAAAGTATGAATTATAAATTAATGTGCGAACAGAATTTTGAATGAAAGAAAAAAAAAATAGAAAATCTTCTTCAATCAATCTCCAAATTTTTCATATAACATAACCAACAAAAATTGATGGAAAAAACAAAATTCAACATCTTTTTTTAAATTTAATTTCTCACTTTTTTATACATCAACACGGTCACGTTGTTGAATAATTAATTTTCTTTATACTATTGAATAACCCATTTTACTGTTATTCTCTTTTCCACAATTCATCCACCCACTCTCCACACTCTACCTCTATTTCTTTCTCTATCTACTTCTGTTTTCCCCACTGCAGTTCAGAATTGAGTCTCTAGTGCCAATTTATTGACTTTTACTATAAATACACACACTCACATCAATAGATGAATACAAACCTCGCGCAAGTAATGTTTCTTCCCCTTTTTTTTTCTTTCTTTTTTTGCTCACTTATATTCCCATTCGTGTGTATAGAGTACATGAAATATTTCACAATATACTGCACACAAATAAAAATTCAAGTTCTTATAATTCACAATGACAGTCTTATGAAAAAAAATGTGATTATTTTAAGGGCCATGTCTATACAAATTATATAGCTTAAAAATATAATTTTAAATTATATATTTTACCTTTGTGCTTTTATAAATATAAATTTGTATTTGTATACATTTTAAGTTGAATTTTAGGTTAGGAAGTTAATGTTACGCTATTTAACAACAGAGAGAGAGAGATAAAAATATTGTCTACGCTATTGGCTGCTTCATTTCTTGAGTATCGGACGCTTTTTTATATTCTCTTTTAATATTTTTTTTTTCTCTCTTTCATCGTTTTTATTATTATTTTTTTTTTCCTTTTTTTTTCTTACTTTCTTTTTCTTTCTCTTTCTCGTCTTCTTTGCTTTGCTCGTCGACGATTTAACCACCCCACTCGTATAGACAGCTTCACCCACTACACAGAAAATAGTCAGGACCTCTCTGGAAAAGAAAATTACGGATGTAAAAAAAAAGAAGAAGAAGGAGGAGGAGGAGGAAGAAAAAAAAATTCAACCGAGTATAGTGGTGTATAAAAAAGAAAAAAAATCTACGGGACAACCACAATCCTGGAGAGCATTTATCTCCAGCTGCGCGCTTCTATATCTTATATTGCACTTATACGTTACATGTGTATGGGTGTGACGCGTTTTGTCGGTGTGAGACTGGTATTTATTTCATCAATTTTTTTTTTCTGCGTTTTATTTTTTTTTTGTAATGGAATTTCGGTGATGATGAGGAAGATAGAGGGGGGTTATTAATGAATCAAAGATGATTATATATTTTGAGTTGATATTTAATTGATGAACAATTGGATATTTTCCGTTTTTAAAATTTTTGGTATTGATTTAATGTCTTTAATTATTTTTTGATGAATTTTGGTTGAAGTATTGTAGGAATAGTTGTGTATATAATTATTGAATGTATATAAGCGTGGTAATTTGGCTGGTGGTTGATAATAATGACCTTTATCACCATTTTGTTCGTGAAACAATAAGCTTAAGGTCTCTCGCAAAATCGGTAGCTAAATCCACCACTAATCCTCATCCCTCGAGAGCTCTCAGTCTTGCTCACTTCCTTGTTCTCTAATACAGTGGTATTCACTTCTCTATTTCCCATCGTCTGTTTAAATGGTCGTTCACTATTGTCTTCAATTTCAAAAACTGGTGGCGATTTTACTTTACCAACTGATACCTAAAAGTTTGTTGTGTGACTACAGATGTACATACCTGTTATTGATAATTTAACACCCGGAAATTTTTATTTGTTTTTCTAATTATTGTATTTTTTATATTCTTTCATTTTTGGTTTTATTATTTGGTTGACTTTACAATTAATTGAAATTAAAATCAGTGTTGGAAGTTATAATTGAAATATTTGTTTTCATAAATTTATTTCGCATCAAGTGAAAAAATCTGTAATTTTTTTTTTGTATGGATTACATCACTTGAATATGTTACTCGTTGGATATCGATTGGGGAAAAAAATCATTGGCGTTATAGAACAGATTTAAATTCGATTCTTATTCGCATGAATTTCATACTTTTCATTGAATGAGAATAACATGAATTTCTCGCTAATTTCATCGCCATTCTTATGAGGAAAAAAAATCTTCCACCATTATGATCTCTATAATTTTAGTACCGGATATAGAGAATGCGTTTACGAATTCAATGACCTCTCCACAATTTGGATATTAATATTACAACTCGAGATATAATAACAGCCAAATGAAAAAATTTATTCCAGCAAAATTGAACGGTTGCAAATAAATCGTTTCGATCAATAAAAATCCAATTTAATCATTAATAAATAAAACAAACGAATGAATAATTAAATTTTATAATTGAAAACTGAAATAATCTTAAACAATCAGTACTATATAGGTTAGCCATAGATAATTCCCATGAAACTTTGCATTATTAATAACCCAAGTTGAAAATATATAGAAAGAAAAAATGAGAAAAATCGAATTCATGTGTTTAAAATTCTCCTGCAAGTTCCGTTGGCACCCGCACACATACTCACACTTTATATCCACACATACAAACAACAAACGAATAATATTGAACGCTACAATGTGTAGTAGTAGGGGCCCCATGACTAAAAGCAACACACACACATACATATGTATATATATAAATATATTTGCGATGGAATACACGCTAAAACCCTGCGCCGTCGTCGTGTTGGACCTGCGCCAAGAGAGCGCGTGCGCTTGTGTCCGTGCGCCGAGCAGCTGTCCGCCAGGTGCTTGCTACGACTGGCCAATCGGGATAGGGCCCTTATATATACACGGCCCACCGTCGGCCCGAAGCTAACATTGAGAAACGCCGCTTTACCAGGGTGCTCTCAACCTTTTTTTCTATACACTTTTATATGTATGCGTGTGAGTTTATGCATTTACATATATTTTTAAGTCGTCAAATATATGATCGCCCCCTCGTTTTACCTGCAAAACCCGGAGGGTTGCTGCGCTGGTTTTTTTTCAAGAGAGAGAAGACCTGTCTACGAACCCCATTGTTGGTTGTATATAGAGATATTTATATGTGTCTGTATGTGAATGTGAATATTTTAAACTCGTATATGTATTTGTGTGTCTCAATTTCTCCCTATTTTGGATGATGCTTGAAATTGCATATCGTCAAGTTGATTTTTGTGATTTAAAATAGCACAAGGAAATTTATTATGCAGATGTGAATGACGCGTTGGTTTTAGTTTTTATTTGAATTGTTATTTTATGTGGAATTTATTGTGAATTTTTAAAGCATTTTAAGGGTTTGTTGAGGTTATGGACGGGTTAGTTCTAATTTTTATTCGGATTGTTATTTCATGTGATATTTATCAGAAATTTTCAATGAATTTTAAGGGTTTTTTGAGGTTATGGACGGGTTCGTTGTAGTTTTTATTCGAATCATTATTCCATGTGAAATTTATTGGTAATTTTTAAAGAATTTTAAGGTTTTTAAGGTTATGGACAGGTTAGTTTTAATTTGTACGTTAGAATTTAGTGGTTGATCGACAGAATTAAATAATTAGAAATGGAGATACAGTCGATAGAAATTGGTGAGAATGAAATTTGCGTTTCGAATGATTTTTCCAAGAAATATTCGAGATGAGAAGGGATTTACAAATATTTGAATATTATTGAAAAAATAATTCGATTATACAATTTTAATTGTTGATTTTATTCGTTCAAATAATATAATTTTATGGCAAATTCGGAATTCATTGTTAGAATTTATGTGCACTCAGACGTTCATGTAAATATAAAAAATAGAAAAAATTGATAGAAAATTTTATAGATAAATATATGAAAAGTACAGAGTTATGGTGGGATATATACATATATATATAAGAGGAAAGTCCCGTTCGGCTGATAACCGTTTAGGGTAATGTTGGCGGTGCTTTTGTCACGCCCACGCTATACCACTTGGGCGGTGAATTTTATTTGTCGTGCACCATTGTTACATTTATATATAACATTCATACATACATATATATTTATAAAATACAAGTATATTCTCGTACGTATGTATATTTATTTGAATAATACAAATGGTTGCACGTGTTTAAAAGCGGCGAATTTTACAAACAATTAATACTTATGTACTTTGAAGTGACTCGATGTGACACAAAAAGTTACACCAGGAAATAGAATTGCGTTCACTTTATTCTCTAACATTTCATTCTGTATTCATTTATTTATTTGTTTTTCTTTTTTATTTATTCATTCCTTCACTCTACTTTTATAATTTCGGTTACTTATATATTTATTTACTTGGATATTTCTTCTGTTTTTATAACGACAAGAGAGTGTACACACGTGGCTTGCCACTCTGAATCGTATAAATCAGATATAAAACCAATCGTGAGTATGGGCTTGTACTGGTTAGTATTTGCGATATTTGAATACAATGGATACGAACAATCCGGATAATATTTTTGACATCATTAAAAAAATTTATTTAAGTATTGGATTATATACTGAGTTTATTTGTTTTATTCCTTATTTTGTTTTTTTTGCGGAATTTAATGAGATTTTCATCAGTAAGGAAAATAATTTTTTTATTAAAGAAATTATTATCAAGAGCTTTTATTTTTTGTTTATTAAATTTAGTTGACGTGTTTTATTAATTTCTTAATATTTTTCTTAATCGAAATCCTTTTTTTTGTTCTTCGAATTAATTTAAATCGAATTTTCTGAAATTCTTTCATTTGATTGTGAATAAAGAGATAAGATGGAAAAAATGGTGAATAAATATTATTATAAGACAACAAATTATAGAGAAAAATAAAAATAAAAGTCTTTTCGTATTCTTCTTTATCGACCGGCGACGCGCGTAATTGGGTGTCAGTCAAAGAGTCACGGGAACCCCTTGGCAGGCCTTACGCGACTTGAGTCGTAAAGTGCTTTGGTGCGTGTCATCAGACCTCTTAACTTCACTCATATCTATGTACATACAAAAGTATTTGTACATATAACAAATTGTCGTGCAATTCCGTTTTTTTTTTATCCATCACGAAAATTGTGCTGAGACACATCAGTTGGGTGCTTATGTCCAATATTTTGTAATGAAAATACGTTGCAAAAATGTCACTGGGTGGTATTACTTTAAACCATTTATAAAGAAAGCGAAATAGAATAAGAAGAAGAAGAAGAAGAAGAAGAAGAAGAAGGTCGACCCGTTACAATAATTCATTCAGCTTTACGGTTAAACAACATAAAAGAATAAAAATGAAAATTTAAATTAAATAAAACCTTATTCTCATGGGTTTGAAAATAAAAATGAGATGTATAAGTACAAAAGAACAGAAAAAAAAAACACATAACATTTAATTATTTTATAAGACAGATTATCCTGCGGCATGAAAGCAAATTTTTTTTTTCACAAACGTTTTGGTTTACTTTTCCCGCGCTTTTTGATGTTCTTTTTTTTTTTCTTCCTTTGCTTCTTCTTGTCGTTCTGTTTCATTTTCGTTTGTGTCTCTGTGTCGGCGCGTTTATGATTCGACGAAGTGGCCGCGGGAGCTAAAACCACATATGATATTGTTTGTGTGTGCTTGTGTTAGTTTATATGGTCATGGGGCGGATAAAGTTGAACGGAGATGAAAGAGGAAGGGGGGAGTAGTAGTTGTGTTGGATTGTAAGAAAGGAAAAAAATTGTGGTATGACGTAAGCGTTAGTTGAAAGCAGACTAACAGCTCGAGACGAATAGAAGTCAGAGAATGATGGTGCGAGGTGAGATGAATAGGGGATGATAACCCAAGAGTTTACTGTCTCTCAAGACATTTCAAATGTATGTGTATATTGCTTAGATGATGTGTGTGTGTGTGTGTATATTTATACACACGTATAGTCTGTGATACGGGTCAGTGACACGCGCCATGTTGTCTGCCAGCGTTTATTATCAACTATTGGCATTGCTACTGACTGACAGAAGACATTACCATTTCTTGCAATGATTTATTTATTTTTTTATCGTGTTCTCCAATCGTTTTGCACTTTTATTGAATAATTATTCATATAATTGTTGTGATAGTAGTGGTATAACATGAGAATTAATATTCTGTTTTATCTCATGAACATTTTATTTAGTAATTTTTCAATGTTTCTGTGTTGTTATATTATTTATTACAGTTTTATTTTGTTTTTATGTTTAGTAAGGGTGAAAATGGTATTTATATAGTTTTTATATCGATTTATTAGGGATGAATATGATGAAAAAAAAGGGAAACGAAGGACAATTTTTTTGGAATTTATTCTTTTGTTTATGGAGTTGAAGTTTATTTTATCGATTTTAAATCATTATAGTTTATGAATATTTTTATATATATATATGACTAGTAAATTGACGTTGTGTGTGTTGAGGTTTTAATTTTAATTAAAAAAAGAAAGGTTAATTTATTTATTTTTTTTTCATCCCCCAATTTTTTTAAATTTTAGTTTTTGCAATATTTTGTTTTATCGGAGTATGTAAATTTCGATGGTTGACTCGTGGCGGCGACCGGAAAATTTGAATGGAATTATTATATGGTGTGGTGTGGACGGCATGAGAGTGTTGTGTAAAATTATTACATAATTGTTATTCACACCCTGGTGGAGTGTATTCGAGGGAGAAATTGCTCACACATAACAGAGAGTGGGAGATAGAAAGAGAAGGGATTAAATGAAAATCGTTGGAAAATAAAACAAAGTTTGTTTGTGACGGTTTTATATGGACGAACGGAAAGAGGCGAAGAGTGATATAGAGAGCCAGAAGAGAGGGTTGTTGAACAGTAACGAGGGTTGATGTCCAGTATAAAAGCGAAATGGGAATGTTATATATATCTATATAGCTTTTTAGGGGTGATTGAATAGGGATGGATGTGGGCACTCGTAATTCTCATATTAACAAAAGCATATCCGAGTTCAATTTTTATTTAATATATAAAAGGGAACGAGGGAGACGCAAATAAAATTGTAACGAGATATTTTTATCACTTTACGAGTGAGATATGAATGATTCATGTGTTTGAAAAAAGAAAAAAAATTGTGTGAAATTTACAACATTGTAAAATATTAGAAATGATATGATGATATGTGAAATAGGGGGATGAATATCTTGAATTTAGTAAAGAAATTTTAGATATTAGGATTTCAGTTTGGAAGTGATTGGTAAAGTAGAATTGGGTTGAGACGATGCTAAGAAATTATTGAAAGCATATTAGAATTTTGTTTTGTCTTTTGTTTATGTCTTTTGTTTTTTTCTTTTTTCTTTCTTTTATTGTTCACGTTTAGTTTCAAATTTAATGGTCAGCGATTATCGACATGGTAAACGATTGTTATTACCACTCATCATCTTCAATTTACCATAACCATTCGTGGCGTTATATCGATCACTGGAATCGATAATGATCCAACATATTTTTAAGTCTATTTTACCATCAGTGGATTAAAAAATTCCATCAAATTCTTTCTCTTAATTTTTATTTTCTTCAAATTATTGATTCAATCACTTGTTCCTTTCTTTTTCTCCATAACTTTCCTCTTTTGTCTTGATAATAATTTTTTAAATAATCAATCAATCAATATCCATCATTTTTATTTATCCTTTCATGTTGAGTATTTTTTTTTCTCGGGTCTTTCTCCTGCCGTGGAGCACAACCGTTCAATTCTATCGAATAACCCTCTGTCGATTTACTTCACTCTCTTTTATTTTCATATATACACACTCACATATATATATATATATATATACATATATATACATTCACAAACTCGCAAAAATGGATTTACATATTTTCCGCGTGCGTTTGACCGGTAATAATGTTACTCGCATTTTCAACGAATGGTCACTCACATATACATTAAAATAAAATAATAAAAATAAACCCCCTCCTTCTCAAAGTATCATAAACTTGACAACACAAAGCAGAGTTATTGTTCACTCTGAAAAATCAACGCAATCGAATTTATTTATGACAACAATTTTTTTTCTCCCTGTCATTATCATCATTATTATTTTATTTAATATTCTCCTCTATTTTTTTCTCCTCCCTTCTATATATATATACAGATATAATATTGATAGTAAAAGAGAATGAGTAGTGAAAAAAAACAAAATGAAAAAAAAGGGTGGGATGCCGGGCAACTTTTCATACGACTGACCGGTACACACGAGCAATTGATCAACCGTTCATGGTAGGTGAATTGTAAAATGGCGGATAGTGTATATTGCTCCCCGTCTCGCCATCACTCTTTTATGTATACATATAAAGTTAAACCAACCCCTCTTCTGTATACAAAAATACATGTATACAGCTATTGAGTTATGGGAATATGCGATTTATTATTTCTCATTTGCCATCATATGTTATGTGTATGAATGTGTGTCAGTGCCGAATCGAATTGCGTTATAACGATGATATGCTTTAGCTTTTTCTGCTTCGTAGACATTGGCAATTTATATAGTGATACATGGATGAATTAGGGTGGTTGTGGTGGTGGTGAAGATATAGGGATAGTAGAGGGTGGTTTATGTGTACGACAGAAAGAGTGATCATCTCTATCCTTTTTTGTTTTACTCTAATGGTAAAACAGTGCGTTATATATATGTTGAGTTCACTTTACCTTTTGGAATAAGATGGGTGAGATGGAGATATATTTGTATGTATGGGTGAGTGCTGAAGGAGGGTTGTAAAAAGGGTAGGAAGGGATGGAATGGATGAGAAGTACTTTAGTTAAATATTTAAGGAACAGGATATTCTACTCCCGGAAACGGTTGAAGGAGAATTCTACGCTGATATATATTTCACTCGCATTTTTATCTACCAATTGGGTTCTCGCCTTTTATTTTTATTTCTCTTTTTTTTTTTCTTTGTTGGCTCTTTTTCGATTCCCCTATTCATTTTGTGCTTTTATTTCTCTGTTGGTGTGGATGAGTGTGTATAGATATGTGACACTGGGGTTTTATATTTTTTCTTCTCTCACTTTCTCTCTTGCTATTTGAATTACACATTTGAAGTACATTTCTGTGTTGGAAGTGAAATAGAATTTGAATTGGGAATTATATGGTGGAATGATGGATTTTTTTTTTGCTTTTTGCATTATATTATCGATGGGAAGGGGTTGTGAGTTATTTTTGTGGAAGTTAATTAGTGTTTGTTGTATTGTGATTGGATTATTATGATTGATTCATTGGGGAATTTAATTGGATATTCATGAGAATGTTTGATGTGGAGGGGAAAAGTATTTTATGTTGATTGACGTATTGAAATTGAATGTAGAGAAATGTGGATGAGTTAATAGTGATAATGATTATTTATTGTGATATAAAATTGTATCTGAATTGGATATAAAAATTTTATTTTGACATATAGTTGATAATATTTGGTATAATATTTTTTTCAAACATTTATCGGTTCGTATATTTTCTGTTTTATTTTATTTTATTTATTTATTTTTATTTTGATTATTTATCACACTGGAACTATCAAATTTTCTAATCCTTGGTTTTATCATTATTGTACAAATCATTTGACTGTCTTTAGGAACAAAAAAGTGGCACAAAAAAAAAGGGACAGAAAATATTAATATCTGTAGATGATATTGACAATCAAACTTGGTCTCACCACATGAATGATAAACCTCACATTACTCATTCATTTGACTCTACAAATATGAAAAAAAAAACAACAACCCAAAATTTTATCAACAAATACATTTTCAGTATGATGGAAAGATGAAACAAAAAAATTGATTATCGAATGGAAGAAAAAAGAAAAATGATAACAAAGTAAAATAAAAAAACAAAACAAAAACATTGAATTATTTGATAATTTAATACAGTCAACGTGATAGACAACGAAATTTTGATATCTTCATGCACACAGACACGAATGAACACACATATCCATATACATATTGAGTCGATGAGTGGCAGCAGTTCTCAGTGATTAACCGCACAAAGCTGCGCACAATTCCGAGAGTAACTAAACCCTCTCTTCCCCTCATTTCATTCTCTCTTTCTCTCTCATTCTCGTGTACTCATCCTCGTCGTGGTATTCGTTGATGGACGAACACATTGGCGCCACCCTTTTGACTTTTGTTCTGTTAATGTGTATACACATATACACACGTGTATATTATTTTCATGTACACTCTCATGTATTTATTTATGGTTCTAGGCGAATATATACACACACGTGTAGTTGCTTCGGGTACATTATATATTATATTTATATATTTATATATATATCATACGGTTGGGCGATTTATTATGTTTTTGCGGCCGTCGACGTGATATCGTGGCCACGGTAATAGAATATCTGAAAATGTCAGAAAGCATATAAGTCACATGTGTAATTTTTTTCTTTTTTTTTGTCATTATTTCTTTCATTTTTTGTTTTTATTTTCTCTCCACTTTTATTCCTTTTGTTTGTGCTTTCGGTTCAATCTTACGTTTATATATTTTGTACTTATTTCGTGTGTCCAATATTTCTTTGGGGTAGTTCGCTACATTATTTTGTACTTTTATTTATAACTGTTGAAGTTGTTGGGAATTCATTTTGGATATATATGGATTTGTGTTATTTATTTATTTATTTTATTTAGTTGTGCGTTTATATATTTATTTGGGGATTTTTTTTCTCACGCACGGGTTGTTTAATCAAGCGTAAGATATTTATCTCGTGTTTTCACGCACATTTGTGTGGATATTATGGTGAATGTGTTGGTGTGCTTGTTCTCATCATACCCTAATAAATTTTCGAACCACTGAATTTTCATGGTTTTATATCATACGCATTTTAGATTGAGTTTATATGCAACCACATTGCCCCTGACATGCTGTGTTATTATTTATTTTTTTCTGCATCATTCTTTTTGTTTATTGATGTGGTGGCTGTTTATTTAGTTGTTGGATTTTTTTTTTTTTCCCATTTTTACTGTCTATGAAAAGTGGAGAAATTGGATGCAGTGAGACGAGTGACAGTCGACAATTATCGTTTGATATGTAGTTGTGTTTTAAACGTTTTATTTTTGAATGTAACACGAATGGTATTTTTTTTTATTTTTCGTGAATTGGACAATATTTTTTTGCAGTTATTGCTCGCTCTGATGATTACGTTACGATGAAATATTGAGAGTTTATTTATTTATTTTTTATTTTTTAAATTTGAAGTCAACGGTGTATGATATTGGATTTTTGAAGATTGACAGCTTTCCATTTTGTTTACATTGTTTATTTTTTTCTATTTTATTGCTGTGGTTTTTTATAGTTTTTATTCTTCCGCTTTGTTTATGATGAAAATTAATAGATTGCAATTAAGTTTGTTCAATGAATATTGCAATTGTAGAGTGGATATTATTATAATAATTATTAAATGATAATTTTTGTAATAATATTCACAGAATAAATTTTTCAATCCATCAAATATTATAATTTTCATCATGGGGTTGATTGTACATCAATGTTATTGTCCCAACACTTCCATTTCACACATTTTAGAAAGCCAACGTAACTGATAATAATAATAATCATCATTATTATACTGGGGAAAAAAAAAGCTTCAATCTCTCTCTCTTTTCTTTAGCCACTGCTACAAATCTGCTCGCCCCGGCGTGTATAATTCTATCGGCTCGATCAAATAATTGAAACGCTTAATGCGTAGGTGACGCGAACAAACCCTCCAGGCATAAAAACACCCCTTCCAAAAAAGGGACAATCCCACTTTCTACCTATCACTGCCTCTACCCTACATTTTTTTTTTCCTCGTTCCATTCTCTTTCTCACTCTTCTTTCTTCCTTCATTCACCCTCATTGATACTTTATACTTATACAACACAATACAGAGACACATATATATGTATATATATATATATAGTTTGTCGAAAAGCAATCTTTTGCACGGATGACATGCGTCGTGTGTCAAAGAGAAAAATTCTACCACGCCCCCTAAAACTAATCGCAGTAAGGGCGAAAATTGACACAATAGAAATTGTACACTATATATATATTTTTTTTTCATCAAAACCAAAACGAACTGAACAAAAAAGAAAAAATGAAAATATGAAAGAAAACAGGAACAAATAAAAACGTAAACAAGAAAAATAATTATTCCATTTTTTTTTACCTTTTTTTCGTTTATATTATTCTTTTAGGTAATTCTTTTGGAAATTAAAAAAAAATATCCAATTCATCCCTTCCTACCATTTAGTGTTGTATATATTATACACGTTTATATGTGACTAACTGTATGAGGGCGGGAGGGGGATGAAGAGACATAATTCTGTATACAGAGTAGCGGGCAAGTGCGAGGGATTTGTGCACACATATCTGTATTATTATATAACATGTATGTAGATATTGTTGTATATGTATTTATATATATGTGTGTTGGTGTGTTTGCATAGATGTATATAACAATGGCGTTAGTATATATGTTTACGGGCGGATAAGACACATAGCCGTTATAGTGTGACAGTGTGTAGGTTGAATACAGTGGGGTTAAAGGGAGTCGACGGTGAACAACATGGAATGAGGAAGCGAGCGAGAGGGAGGGAGGATAGTAGGGTGAGATAGAGGGTGATATTTAGGGGAGGGCGTTGGGCAGGGGGTAGTTGAGGCATTATAACGCAGCTACAAATCATAGGGCAGACCCTCCAAACGGAAGGGTCGGTTGACAGTAGGACGTTACAAACGTTCAACTCACTCTATTTGGCTCTCACTCGGTCTTTCGTCTGCTCTGTATATTCAAGACGAGGGGGGGTGTTGCGAACCACCCTCTTTGGATACTGAAAATGTCCGACTAACCCGCACTCGCACACACACACCCCTCTTTATCCACATGATGTGAAGGGCGAATTTTGGGGGCTGTCTGTGTCGTTGTGTTATATTATTTTCGCTCTTTTTCTTTGTGTTATGTTTTTATTTTGCTGCTATTTTTTTTTTGAGGGATTGAGGGTGGGGGGTGGCTCTTTGTTTCTATTTGAACCTTGTACAGAAATTTTCGCAGTGTATGTGGGTGTTCAAACCCTTTTTTCACTTGTTTAGTCATATTTATTTATGGGGATTTTTTTTTTCAATTATTAATTTTATTTCCTTCTGTTTTCAATTAATTGTTTGGTGGTTTTATTGAGTTTGGTTGAGGTTATATTGATAAAAAATTCGGTTGTACAGAAATTGTCAACCCTTTCTACTTGCTTAGTTATGGTGGGGTGTTTTTTTTTAATTTCATTTTCCCTCGTCGATGGCTCGTTTACTTCATTATTGTTTCGGGTTGGTTCATTTATTTTTGTGCCAAAGTTCTACATCAATTCGTAGCATTGTCCGATGATATTCAACCCCCAATGTCTTTCAATCAGATTTACTTTTCATAGTAATGAAACGATAATTTTATCTTGTTCAGTTGTTTATCTATTGATTTATTGTTGAACTTGTTTTTCTGTTTGTTTATTCTACTCAAAACTTTTTGGGTTCTTGAATTGGGTCCATTCAATTATTTCGCTCAATTTGTTTTTATTCCTCTCCTTTTTTTTGCTGTGGGTTCTGTTTGGCTGTGAGTGATGAGAGTGACAAAGAAAAATGGTCAGCCAATAAGATATCGTTTGGTAGATATATGTGTGGTGTACGCCAAGGAGTTGGCGTTTATTGGCTCGCAGAACATTTGGAAACCGTAAAACTTGGAAGATCAACAAGGAGACGAATTTATGACAGTTTGTGAGCTATGCCAGTTTCAATGTATAGATCAAAAGCTATACATGTTTGAAAGTGTATGTGGGGAAGTGGGAGGGTGGGGGGTGGATCAAGTACCGAAGTCGTCACTCGTGAAACTATATACATAGAAATCCATTATCGAGCGTATAGGAAGAAGTTGGATGATGGGCGAAAACCCAATTGGAGTTTGGTGAATTGTATAGAAATAGAATTTCACCCAAGTTCACTGTACTGGGTGTTTGCAAAATTTATCTCTTGTCCTCTATATTAGATAGATTCCTACAAAAATTCAATAGACCAATAACAGCAAAATGTATCTCGTGATATGAAACGAAATGAAATGCATTTCCTTATCTAGATAATGAAATGTAAATTATCTAAAGTCATTTAATATGATGGGAAATTATTATTAATTGAAATTTTGAACTGATTTTGAGCACCACTGATGAGCTAGTTCGTAGACGAGCTATGGGGCATTGTTTCTGTCGGTGGATTTAGAGATTTCCCAACGACTTGAATCTCTGAGAGTGAGAATCTACTTTACCGTCGGTGGGCGCAATTCAATGGGCGATGGGAAGGCATGGGGAATGGATGGCGTTATTAAATTTTTAATGTGTCTAAAGTTGGTACGATCCAACTCGCCCTTCATTTTCCTTTATTTTATTTTATTATTTTTTTTTTTTACCACTGCCAACCTTAGCCAACCCTCTGCCTCTTCGTTTCATGGTAAAGAGCCACACACAACGATTCACAACCCCTCTGGTAGAATGAACGTGGCAGGGGAACATTGAAAAAGCTCCCGGCCTTTTGGGAGTAAGTAGAGAAGCATAGTGAGATGAACGAAAGATAGAGAGGCGAAAAAAAATGGCAGAGTCGAGGAGTTATAAGAGAGGGAAAGAGAAAATAAACGGTGGTAGAGGGTGTGAGAGTTTGTGTTGTCTGTCGCAATAAATTTATGAATTGCTTCCAATTATAACTGCGGTGGTAGTTTGTAATTAAATAAAAACCCAGCTGAGCATCGCACCTTTGAAATATTTTTCAACACTTGAAGTTAATTTTTTATCATTTTACTTTCATGCTTTCAATTTTTCTTTTTTGAATTATTTTCACAGTGAATAATTTTATTTGCTTATGTATATCATTTTGCATACAATTGCTACCCACATGATAATCTTTTCATCATCAGGGACATTGTAAAAATAGGAATCTTCACTTTAGAATAATCTGCAAGAAAAATGTCACTTGAGATGACCATAATTCAAGTTGGTTAACGGGAATGCTTGGTCATCAACTTGTAATGATTCGTATATGATGTCTCGCTTTTATTCTTCACTCTTAAAATATATTAATATCTTTTTATTTGCAACCCCATTTTATTATGATGTCATTCGTGTGTGGTGTCAGGTGCCATCAAAATGCTCGTCTTGAGTTATGTACTCTCGCACATAAACACAGATTAATGTATGCTTTTTTCTTTCTTGTGTATGTACGTTCTCACTGTGAGTTGATAAATTTTTCGTTCGTCATCATTGTAACATGATCACAATTTACAATAAAAATAAGATGACAGTTGCCTTGTAATTACAGGAAAAATATAAAGATAAAAATAAAACCAAAAATGGTATATAATAAACAGATATAATCAAGGTTGTGTCAAGAAAATACTTCCGTGAGAAAAATGTGATTCTCCGGACTAAAATAAAATCAGGAATATTCTATGACAATGTCATTTTATCCAAATCCAGCCGTGACAACCTTCATTGAGAGGACAAAAAAAACCAATTAAAAAAGCCATGCAAAGATAAAAGAGGAAAATGAAGTGAGCAAAAAAAAAAGAGAAAAAGCTCTTCCTGTTTGTCGACGTTTAATAACAACAACAGAGCATGAATTAAAAAAAATAAAAAGCCAAGTAATAAAGTAAATAAAGACAAGGAGATAACCATCGGTCGGTAAACAAAAAAGTAAGAAGAAAAAGAACAAGCGTGTGCGCGTGCGCACTCTTACAATATTCTCCTCGATATTTCTTCCTCTCAGATGCGGTTTATATATATATGTATATATATTTATATATATATATATATATACATGGGTTCTTTCAGGGTCGTTAGTCTTGTGGTCGATGAAAAATTCATTGGCTTGTACCAAGTGCCATATTAGCCGCTGTCGGGGTCTACGAAAATGGCGGAATGCTTGCCCCGTTTGGGAAAAACTGGGCATCATAAGTCGCTGGACCAGTCAGTTGTTTGTTCTTTATCTTTTTCCTTATTTCTTACCATCTCCTTCTTTCACTCAGTCATACTCATATGACTCGTTTTGCGGAGAAGCCGCGTGTGTCCTTGGACATGGAAGGGCGAGCGTGTGCGCACGTCAATAGACACAACAAGAGAGGCTTTGAAGATTTTATGGGAATATATATCTTGGTCAGCGATCCAATCATTTCTAATTATTGCGGTTTTATCAAGGTTATGTACGCAATGATAGAAAAGAAATCATTTTTGCAAAATTTTTACTTAATAATAAACATAAAAAATATTAATAACGTTGAGAAAAATTTATATTTATGTACTGTAACGGCATTTCGACATGTGTTGTGTGTGTAGGTGAGATAGATTATGTAAAACAAAAGCGCCAACGTCAATTGTGAAAGAGAGATAATAATGGTTAAATGGGTGGATAAACGGGAAAATGTTTGACTACAACCATTCATATACGCACGTTTATTTACAGGTATATATTGTTGCAATGAACAGTGAAAATGTGCGCAGTGTGTAGAGAATGATAAAAGTGTCGAATGAAATATGCTTTGTAGTCAGGCGTATGTATATTCCACTACAGAATAGCAAAGATATGAACAGTAAGAAGAATAGCAGTTATTGGTTGGTTGAATTCTATTGGCGTTTACTAGTAGTTCCAGTGTATAGCTTGTGCTTGTGAGGTTACTTCGCCATCTATCTGTATCATCATACACCAAATTACTAAACAATAGACGGATTTGTAATAGATGACACAATGGTTTTTAAAGTTATTCAGTATCTGGTAGGATTCATTATTTTGTAATGTCACTACTTATTTTACGGTGGCAATTTATTTTATGTAGAGTAAAATGCCCTAGGACTTCACTCATTGGGTCGGCATTTATCTGTTTCTTCACGTTCTTTATCGAATGGGAGACTAGTTTTTGTTTTTTTTTTTAAGCTTCACTGAAATTATGTGCACGCATGTGCGTTTTACACGAATAATTGATGGTTTGAGGTTATTTTATGGATTCCAAGTAGAAATTTAATTATGGCAGTCATTGGAGTTGGAATAATCTATGCTGAAGAAGAAGATATTCAGCAGTTAGCTTTACAATATGTAGAATTTGCGTGATTCCAAGAGATACATTTGACCTGACAATCAGTGTCTCACTTCACTCAAGATAGCTCTCAAGAATATTCTCGACAAAGGGTTTTACAATGTTGTTTTCAACATATTCCTTTGGGTTATTGAAAATATTTAATTGTGTTTGCTTGTAAAGCAACACAATTGGATTCCCAATAAAATTTTCGTGCATTTAGAATTATCAGTGGGTGAACCTTATCAAAGAAACTGTTCAAGATCACCTGGAACAAATAAAATACTATCAATGAAATTTATTTATTCTTCCTGATCTAGAAACATGATGTTGAAGATTATGAAAATTCACATTAACAAATATTCATTGGACATTGAATGACAGGTGCAATTTAATTCTTATATATTAATTTCTCCCTTCATTTCAAACCAAATCGATTAAACTTAGTAAATCAAGTACAGGCAAATAACTACATTCCTCTCTCTTTCTCTCATATTTTCTCTGTTATTCTCTTACTCTCTTGTACTCTTGTGTACAACATTACGTCAACGGCGGCAGGCAGTCTGGCCAGTTTGCCTTCTCGGTTAGCTATACACACCACTCTCCTTCCTCCTTATGCCCCGTTCTCTTATATACCAACCACAACCGTCGTTGGTACACCTTCACTGGCATCTCCACCAACATTCTCTATAACCTAACCGTGGGCGTATCACCATCTCATTCTCTCTTGTGAGCAATATGGTAATGGCAAATGCGGTAAGAGGAATTAAACAGCGCATACAATATTATAGAACGCATTTCCGTACATTGCTAGCTTGCCCTCGGGGCTATTTAGCCGCCTCCAGAATATTCAAACTTCTGATATGCCTACCAACTTAACGCCGTCAATGATATTTCAAAGAGCGACAAAACGACCCTTTGGGAAATACTCTTAATGCAGTTGAGTGTTGACTTGTTATATACAATTATGGATAATTTATTTTATACACACTCACAATTAAATGTTATATTTATTTCAATGAATAATTTTATTTCTTATTTTTATACCTTTTTTTCCATGCATTTGTTGATACATTTGTATTCTCGGCACGTGTTCTATTGCGTTGGTCAACCTGTTGCGCAATTTTCTTTTTTTTTCTTCTCTTCCCTATCATTTCTGTTGTTTCTTCTTTTTTATTTTCGTTATTTTGTTTAAACCGCCATTGTTTGGTATTATTATTGGAGCATTCTTGTGTGTATTCACACAGATTTTTATCCTTCAGCTTCTTTGGTAGCCGAGACAAGTTCTCTTTTTCACTCTTGTGTTTCTTCATTATCATCACCATCTTCTCTTTTCTCTTCTTCCTTTGTCATCATCATCTCTTCTGTATACTCCACTGTATATATAGAGTCTTTACCTTTCTAATCCCTCCTCCTCTTCAACAAAGTCCTCATCCTGTTCTTCAACATCACACAGAGTGTTATGTTTGCTTACCAAACCCGACGACAAACATAACTCCCGGTTTAGAGGCGCGGCAATGTCTCTCTTTATGTTTCTTTCGTTTTTAAATTTTCATGCAGCTTCTGCGACAATACAAACAGACATTTATCAAAAGCATTTTTCTTTTGGTTTTATTTTTCATTCTTTAGTATAAATGTACATTAAATTACCAATTGTTTATGAGTGAAGAAAATTGTCATTTGGTTTTTTTATTATTTTATAAATGTGTTTGTGAATAATATTTTGTAAGACACATATCTTTGTCCCGTGGATTTCGCAGTAACTAGACGTCTCAAATGAATCTGTGGGTAGACACATTGGCACAAGAGAAAGAGATTGGTAGTGGTGGTGGTGGTTGGGCTGATGGCTGTATATAGTTGAGATATTAGATACAGCGCTTGGACCCCGAGCACATGCAGCCTCCTTCTCTTTCTCATTTGCTTTGTATGTTGTGACGTGTGTATGTGTGAGTGTGTTATAGAGAATGTGTCTTTGTGTACTTCTCACAATTCTGCGTTTAGCTGTGTGTGATACAGCAGCAGCAGCAAAAGACAGAGTTAGCCAAAGCTCTACAAGTAACAAAACCAGTCGTGTTTCTACCGGCGTGCCAGCTGGCCGCACATTTACGCTTCTAATTCACTTTTCTAATATATATATATTTCTATATGAAGTTTTTTTTATAACAAACTTGTGTGTTCGAAGAGGATTTGTGGTCGCGTTTAATTCATGTGATGTTGATTTTTGTAGGATGAATAAAAGTGGAGATATGAATTGATGATTTGAGAGATTATTTAGTTTTGTATTATATGAATTATTTAGTTGGTTAGTTTGGTTTATTTGTTTTATTTTTTTGCAATGTGAATTATTGATTGACAATATTTGTTGAGATGAATAATAATTTTGTGAATAATGCGAATTTTAAAATGAATAATAAGAAATTTAAATTCAGTGATTTTCATGGTGTTGATATGAAATTTAATAATGATTTTAGAATGTTCAATGTTAATAGTGAATTTTTGACGAATAATAATAAATCATCGCGAAGTACACCAAGTCCTCGTGGTATTGTTAATAATAATTCGTTATCAGTGCCACCATCACCACACTATTGGAAACAATGTGGAGGTCAAGAGAGTGGGGTAATGTTGGAATTTCCTTTTTGTTGTTTTTTGTTTAGTAATTTTGAGGGAGTAAATTGGTGGTGTGATATTATTTTTTTTTTTCTTTAACGGATGTTTATGGGGATGAGTGGACATGTGTGTATGAGTGTCAGAATAATTCACCGAGAATTATTTTACACCGACAAATGTGCTTTTGTATGCAACTGAAAGCTTCATCTAATATCCAAACACGATGCTACATACTAATTACATATACACCAAGTGGGTATTCGTACGCGTTACGAATAAATTCGTTGGTTTGTATAGGTGAATTTGTAAGAGAAGGGGATGAATGTGAGGTTATACTTTAGGTTATGAAGTATGCAATTGTGGAATCCACACGGAATTTCATAACTCGATCTTATTAATTTTCAACGATCAATTTACTTTGATAAAAGATTTAATTTCAAATTGATTTTTCAATGGTATGGGATCATTGTACGGGGTTGGGGTCATTGCCATTCGATTTGTTGTTCTTTTTACTTCAAAATTCACTACTGAACAATTAAAATTGGTTGGATGGGTTGGGAAATATTTCCAATCAAAGTTGCAAGTAATTTATAAGTGTTCATCATGTTAAAATGCTGCGATGATTGTTCGGTATTGTTGGAAAAGAAGAATTGAAAAAAACTTAATTTTATTCATTTAGAAAAATTGTTTTAATTGTGATATTGATATTTATTTCAAGAAGTTTAAGTTTTTCTTTTGAATAACTCACGTATTGGTTTCATATTTTCTAATATTGGATTTATTCAATACATTGGAACTTATCCGTCGAGATATATTTAGCTTGGATGTGTCATAGTCTATTACAGTTCACTCGAAATTAATCACATCGTGGGTTGTGATTTTATATACATTCTCCCATGCCTCTCACTCTCTCTACATGAATTCTTCAATTTAATGGTTTCTCAAGATATTTAAATATCAATTCTATCATAATAATTTCTAATTTCTTCATCATTATTAAATATTAGCATTTCCAATCTTCAAATTTCAACGGAATAATTTCTAATTTCATCATAATTGTTTCTTAAAACAAATTTTTGTTTTTTTCTATTCATTTTTTTATTCCATTTAATAATTATAAACATATCGACAATAATTCTTACTCTTTTGTTTAGAGGAATAATTCGTGCAATAATTCTGAAACGAAGATTTTGTTTAATCTATAAATTGTCGTTGAGAGGAACAATTACGCAAACGTTGAGATAGTTGAAGTTGGTTGAACAAAAAGTGGTTGGTCTAATAGATATATATCGTATGTATACATATAACTGCAATCAAGAATAAACGAAAGAGTTAGAGAGTAAAGTCAGAGTGAGAGAAGGTAGAAAACGTCGTGCCGGCAAAGTCCTTCGCCAGTAATTGCGCCAATTAAGGCTATTAGGAATATAATAAATCCAGGAAAATGCCCAGCCCTCTTCCTCTTTCTCGCTCACTCACTCTCCCTCATGCCTTGCTTGGTGCTACTCGCGATAAAACCCGAACGGCAATGAAGAGTTTCATATACACACAGTGAACTAGCAGAGACTGATAGACGATGTGCCTTTTGCCACTGAGAATCTCTGCATCACTTGTGGAATTTCATTTCTCATTTATTTATTTATTTCTTATTCATTTCTTATTTATTTTATCTCATTTTATTTTTTCTACTTCTTCTCTTTTCATTTGTTATTCACTTTAATACCACATTTATACTGTATAGTGTTGTAGATATATTCGTTCATGTTGACGTTCGAAAAAAGTATAGATGAAAACAAAATAAATATATATATATATATATATATGTTTCTTCAAGTATTTTAACTGTAGCCTGGAGATGTGAAGAAAATATAGAAATAAATATGAACCAACTAACGAACGATGGTGAATAAAAAAAAAAGTAGAAGTGGGAAAAAATGAGAAGTGAATGAGAAAAAAAGAAGAAAGAAATGTTCAGAGATAGAATTTTGCCCCCTTAAGACTTTATTTCTGCGTCACGCAATAATTGTTCAACAAAACCCATTGGATACAAACATTCAGCACCTCATTATATCCACGAGCGCAAAACTATCTACTGTGCAATTATTATTGTGAAATAGTTTTCACAGAAATGTCATCGTGTCCAAAGTTTTTGCGAAATGAAAAAAGAAAAAATGAATAATCTAATAAATCTTTACTTATATATATATATATATATATATATATATAAATATATATTTTTTTCCCTCTTTACTTATTTTGTTTTGTATTGATTTTATTTATTCATTTTATTGTATCTAATCGATATATCAATGTGTTTATAAATATTTTACAACACTACATCTTTGTAATGTCATATTTGATCCGCAATAAATGTGAAGCAATTGACAAATTAATTTGTCATGTCGATCACGTAAATTATCGGGTCGCTAATTGTCTATTACATATACATATGTACATGTATTAATAACAGCCATCTTGTGTATTTGTATGTGTGGCACTGCAAAAGCCATCTGATAAATAATGTAGGCGATGTCGACAGGGAATTGCATATGCACACCTGATCACTAATCGTGACGTGAACTCCACAACGAATTTAATTTCATATTTTTTTTCTTCCTCTTCATTATTAATTTTATTTAGTTTTCTTTTTTTCTTTATTATTTTCTCTTTCCTCTTATTCACCCCTATAATATGCGACTCTTCCGGCGCTTCCTTCCGATGCCACTGACCGCACAAACACAAACTCACTCGACAGAATGTGAAAGAAAAAAAAAAATGAATAATGAAAGAAAGAAAAAGATATTGAGAAGAAGACGACTATGCCAAGAGAATATTTCGTATGCTAAATTTAATTCAGAGAATTTGCTCTTCATCCCATTCGTCTCTTTGTTCCAACGAAATAATCCATGCACAAACTTTTTAACTTCATTTATCATATTTATTTTTATATCTAAATCAATCATGTGGTGAGGCCATTTTGTTAGGATTATAATGATGTGTCAGATGAGTCGTATTGAATATCACGACAACTTGAGAAATTTCAAAATAATTCAACTATTAAACACTACTCGATATTATAATCAAAGACTTTTTTTTAACCATTGTCCAATATTTTCTAAACAATTTTTTCTTCCTCCTTTCTTTCTTTCTTTTCCTTTTTTTTTATATAGTTATCACTATTTGCTAATGTTTTGTCATTTTACATTAAACAATGTTAATATGTTGATAATGAAAATTGATGCGTAGGTATTAAATTGAACATAAACGAAATTCAATATCTAAAAACAATTATTTATTTGATATACAATTACAAATCAATTTTCTCTACTTCTTTTTTTTTCCTACACTAATTGCTCAATGCAATTTGATCATCAATATAAATTATTTGTATTCCATTTTAAAATTTAAATTTAAATATATTTTGTAGTGAAATAATGGGGGACATGGAAATTTTGTTTAAATTGACAATTTTTTTTTTCAAATGAAGAATACTTTATGAACAATTTATTTATTCCATCCGGTCTTGAACATGCCTTGTCCATTTCCTCTTAGTTCTCCACATGAGCTTTAACATCACAACAATAGACTTAACACATATACATTGTGTATCTGTGTGTGTATATATTTATATATTTTTTTCTTCTCTTTTTCGTCTTTTAATATTGGTTAAGAAGTCGTTGAGTATATCTTCAGAAGTTTGTGTTCTATACGCTGCCAACTTTCAAACGAGGGGTTATAACGTGCGTTTAAAAATAGCACCCAGTGTATTTTCTATTTCTTCGACCACACACAAATATATATACTTATATACATATAGATATACATTAGGGCAGAGAAAAAGGGAAGAAATAAAAAAACATGCTGAGAAATAAAATAATGTTGTTTAACATTCTCAGAATGAATTACCAACAGTGTCCCCTAGCTTATAGAACTTAATTACTGTTAAAACAGCAACAGAGAAAGGAGGATGAATTTGAAAAGAAAAAAATATTCTTTTTCTTATGCTCACGGACAAAATGAAATAATAATGAAAATTACGACAATTTTTTTCTTTAAAGTGTGCCCGCATATGATGTCTTTAAGACACCTGCTTACGTTTATACAATACCACGTTCAATACATCTAATAAAATATTCTGTTGCACTTCATGCCAAGTCATTAGATCACATAAATATTTATTTACCACAAGTTGTTGGAATATTGTGTATTTGAAATATTCCCACGTTTCGATATTATGTGGAGAAAATAAATGATGAAATTGAACATGTAAAAGACACCTGGTCACACCATAATTGAGTGTTTACTGATTAATTGTATAATTGTTTTTTCCGTTCAGGTGTGAATTTAAATATTTTTTTTTCTTCTAGTTGCTGTTGGGGGTGTTGATGGTTATTTAATTCTTGGGTTTTTACCATATTTGATGTTGTGGAGATTGAAAAATTTGTAGGGAATAAAATAATGTGGGGACAAAAAAATTGTCATGTTCGATTGTAGAATGGAATATCGAGACATTGAGACTGGTGGTTTTCTTTCACTATATCTCTTTAGATTCCCGTATTCACCACCATCCAAGGTTGGAACTAAATCAATGTCGGACATTTATATTGGGTTGAGAAAAATGCTGACACATTACATGTATAGCTTGGACATATTAAGATTTCTGATCCTGCTGCTGTACACTTTTATTATTGCACAGGTTTTTTTTTCCTTTTTGTATGTTTTTTTCCTATTTTTTTTCTGCTTTTTCTATTTCTTTATACGAGAAAGGATACATAGAAATATATTTGATATATTGTCAGTGACATGTTGGTGTAGTTGGAATGGAAAATGAAATATTAATATTATTTATTTTGTTATTTATGAAAAAAATTCATCGATAGTGTTAAATAATTATTTGAAAAATGGAAAATATGATGAATAATATTTTTATATTATTTGCTGTATTATTTATAACATTTTTATCTGTATTAGATAAATATATATAATATAAAGTATATCAATCACCGGAAATTTGAATTTGGTCACTGTTTTTATTTTATCTGCAATGACATAATATGATAAAATTGACCTTGCAAACATTTTCTACTGTTATTTTATCAGTAATACAAATTTTTTCTGATCTATTTTTTTTTCTCAATCGTTAGCCAATTTGTTGTTAACTCAAATATGTAAACACTGAAAATAAAATCTCGATCAATAATTTCGGTGAAATGTAGTAAATAAATACCAACAAAATTCATATCAAAAATTGTATGAGAAATATAAAATAAATTTTTGTTCTAATTGAAATTTTCTAAATTCTTAAAAATGATTAGAAAGAAAAAAAAGTCCCCTTTTTGTTTATCTTTTAGAAAAAATTCTACTATCACCATAATATTTATTCCAATGACTTCGAATAATAAACTAAAACTGAAATCTCACAGTGATACAAACAAAAGTTAAATAAAAAAAAAGAAAAATTCTTCTTTTATCCCTATTCCTTTGTTCTACTTTCATTTGATAAGAAAACAACTGAAAAAGAACTCTCTTATGTTACATACATTTCACTCTTCCATATTAGTACGTTATCTCATGGCCGAATTCTTTCTTACTCCCCTTCACACATATAACTCACAACTATAAACATATACATATACATATCTATGTACAAATACAAACACATGTGAAATTTACATATATTTACTTTAATCTCCATTTTTTTTTCCTTTCTCACTACCCATTCTTTCTATCTCTTTCATTTTATGTATATAAATATATACACATATACACATATTACTCACTGATGTATATAAAACCACTACATTGCCCGCAAGACTAGTGAAATACCAGTGCAATCATTTATCTCGTCTCGACTTCCGCGTACGAGCAAAATGCAGACTTGATCAGAATAAAACTATTATAATTATAATATAATAAAGCAAAAAATAAAGAGATTTGTATGATGATGATGATGATGATGGCGAGGGTGGTTATGATTGTGGGTGGATGGGGAGGGGAATAAATTGAGTGGGATAAATCATATTGTGAGAGAATGAGAGTTTATAATGTGAAATATGAGATTGTCGGCCATTGAAAGCGTTAGATCACTTCGTGTCAAAGCAATTCATTTGAATTAATAGCTTTGAGATATTTATTTGTACGTCGGTATTTTTATTTTGTGTTTGTGTTTGTTGTGACGTGTCAAATATGCCAATTCAATGCATTTGTAGCTTTAAATTGTTTATTTTATTATCAGTGAGAACTTTTTTTTTGTGATTTTGTTTTGTAGGAAATATTTTCATTTTTATATTCATTGGATGATTGAACTTTTATTTGTGAGGTTTTTTTTTTATTTATTTACTTTTGTATTTTTTGTGGGTTTAGATGTTTTATTATTGGTGAACTGTGTTGGGGAAGGAGTTTGCTATTGGTCAAGAATTTTCCCCCACTTCTGTGGGTGCCTCCCTCTCTAGGACTTTCATCCCTTCTTAGTTGTTTCTCTTTTTTTTAGGTTCACATTTATGCGTGTTTGTGGTGTTTTTCTTATATAAATTGGAATATTTTGTCGGCAGTGTCTTCAGTCATGTGCGAGTTTCTTCAGTATCCATGTTGAATGTTTAGTTTGAGTTTAATTGTGAAATTGTTTTTTTTTTTTTTGATTATGTTGAATTGACATTAAAATTTATATCAATTGATTAAATATTAAATTGGAATAATAATATTGAATTTATATCACGAATTGATAAATAAAAATTGATGTGATATTATTAAATCATTTGATATTGAAAATTTTCAACGAAAAATATCAATTTTATGAATTTGAAAAATATTCTTTAGGGGCTGGTTGGGTCGTTAATGAGAGTGATAGGAACTATGTGACCGAGTTGGTTTTTTTTCCTTTTTATTTGTGCGTGTTTTTTTTTCTTCTGTTCTTTTTCATTCTGACTGTTGGCATTTTGAATTCTACGAGGATAAAATTGTCGAACACTCATCTTCACACATATACATACACACATTTCATATAGGGAAGTTTTGTCTCCCCAATTTCAGTGGATTTTCGCCAAGTGAAGGAAGTTGGATGATTCTTTCATGGCCCTGAGAAGCCGTTAAATTCTCCTGTGCTTCTCTTCTTTCCTCTACTCTCTCCCTCTCTGCCGCCATTTTCTCCACCTCTTTCTTTCCCGTTCCCTTCGCACTTCCTCTTCTTCTTTTTCTTCTTCTTCTTCTTCTTCACTAACGCGAACGGTGGCATCGGCATTTTATTCGCGTTAGTCTCACAAGCAAGTTTACTTTTCCCCAGCGACACTCTGCCGAACGGAATAACCAACCAAAATATTACACACACATTTATATATATGTGTATAAAGAGGGTGCAAAAAAAAATTCAGAGCATCAGTATAGAGCGCCAATTCGTGAGAGGCGGGAAAGTTTGAATGAAGAATTTGCAAATTGTGCTTTAAAACGACTTGAGAATAAATTTATTTGATATAAATTTGTCGAGAAAAAAGAAAGGGAGAAGAAAATTTTCATTTTTTATTCTTCTCGTATTCTCCAAAGGCAATTTTGAATTTTTGCCAAATATGTTTGTGCAACATTTTCATCACAACAATTATTCAATGGTACAATTTGATATTAATATGCAATTTTATATATTAACAAATTATAAAGTTAATTACAATTGTAAATAATTATTTACTTGAACTATTTTATTTCTGTATTGCAGTATAAATATTATTCAATGAATAGTTGATATAATTATTCTTGACAAAAGTACTTGGAAAGAGGACTAAAATATTTTCCACTTGAGTAATTAAATATTTTATGAATGTAAATTTGGCAGAAATGCGACCGTTTTCCTTCATGAATAGAGAACTGAACAATTAACAAAATAAAATATAAATAAAAAAAAAAGGGTGAATTGAAAAATATTCATCAAAATATATAACAATTAAACAACATGAACATTTGGCAATTAAATTTGTCATTTGTCATTAGTCTGAACTTGAATTAAAAATATTTATTTAAATTTCAAGTATGAAAATAATTGCTGAATTTAAAAATATTTCTCACATGATATAAATAATAATAAATCCGTTACAGCTTTATCAATCTGATGATTTTTATTTTTTGTGTTTCAGTATGGATCTGATGAATTTGGTCAGGATTCACCGAGGTACACATCCCCAAAGGCAGCATCCCTCTATGCCGATCCTTATTATATTGGTAAGAATAAATCTTATGTTATAAGACAAGTATGGCAAGGAATAAAGATCCTTTAGTATATATATATATATTCTTTTTGTATATGTTTCGAGTTATATATAAGTCTTGTATATGTATACATAAAGTAGCAGAAAAAGAGATAGGGGAAGCTCCGGTGCGAAGCGAGAAAAAGTTTTATCAGCTATCGAACGCTAAGTTGAAGGGGCTGCTGGTGGTGCTGCTGCTGTTGCTGCTCAGTTGTACAGTCACGCCAGTGGAATAGTTGGTAGTAGTGAAAATAGTAGTTTGGCTTAGTTTCTACGGTTGGGTAGAAAGGCATTTTCCGTTTTCGTCTTCTAACTCTGAGGGGGCACGAAATTACATAAAGCAAAGTATCAAGAAATAACTGTGCTCGCGGGCGCGAGTGTACCTCTATATGTTCACTTTATGTGTGTGAGCTTATTGCTGTTGTTTTCAAACTGAAATAAATGGCATCATTCAACCTTACCTCCCAATAGCATCCAAAACTAGGGCCAATTCTACTTTTGTTTCTCACCACCAAGATAGAATATTTTCGTCTACTTATATTCCTCGATGTGTTTTTTTTTATTTAGTTTTCTCTTTTGTTTAACTTTATTTTATTTATATTCAATTGTTATTTCTTGTGACAATTATTTTAGGATTGAGGAAAAAAATGTGGGAGATAAATGGTGAGAATAATGAAAATATTTTGGGGATAATATTTGATAGAGTTTTTTGTTTTATAGTTTATTTATTTTGTTCAATCAAGTTTTATTTGTGAAATAATTTTTGTTCTTTTTTGTTTTTTTTATAACATCATAAATGAGAATGTTGGCAAGAAATTTTACGAGTAAATATTGTCTGAGTTATATTATATTGGAAATGAGTTTGATTGTGATCAGTTGATAAACCCTGGATGAATCAGCACGTGCCGGATGATGATGAGGATGAAAGGGAGAAATATTTTTCTTTCTCTCCGCCACGTGACTTGTTTAACCAAGAAGATAATTTTCTGTTTTACCACAATTGAATTACGATTGAAAAATATATCGAGGGGAATAAAGAGTTGGGATTGATCGTGATGAATTGTATTGGAATAAATAATGTTTGTATTAATTTCTGTTATCAAGATGAGAATTTTTATTATTATTTCATTCTTTGTGATGTCATAGTACAATCAATTATCAAAATCTATCAACTCTTTCTTATTTACTATTTTAATTCAATAATTGTTTGATAATAAACTGACTAAAAATGAAAGTTTTAGTCACCACAAATAATATAAAAGAATAAAATAATTTAATTATCTCTACTGAAGTGTAATATAAAGGGTGAATTGTAGAAATAGCAACGATTATTTTATAATATGTATTTTATAGTCAAAAAAATATTCGCATATGTCAGAAACGATGAGAAACAATTAATTTATTCATACAGTGAATACTAATTAATAAAATAAAATGGGGTACATATTTAATGTTTACAATAAACCAATAAATATATCTATACTATATAATTACTTTTTTTGTCTTATTGCAGATGGAAATGCGACGGGAACGGGTCCGGGTGATCCTTGGACAGGCGGTGGAGGTGGAGTGCAACCACCATATAGCGGATATGCACCACCTCACCTGGCCCAACCTGCCTATCCAATGCACATACCCCACGACGCTATGGTACGTTTAGCCAAATGAAAAAAAAAGGCAAAAGAAATAAGAAAGAAAAATGATGGAGAAAGTGTCCTCGATGCATCATACAAAATATCATTTCTAAAATCGCTCAAATTTTTCTTTCAATGCATCAAATTGAATGCATCATTTCCTTTTTGATTGTCATATTCATCCCCTTGAAAAAAAAAAGGAACGAAAAATGAAGCTATGGATTCATTCACCTCAGAGGGATACATTCACTCCTTTTTTTCCTTTTTTTTTCTTTCTTCCCCTTTCTTTTTCTACAAATGCACATGACCAGCTGGCATCATGCTCAAACTCGAATGACGCTGTTGATGACGCCGATGGTTGGGAGCCACTGATGACAGCATGTTCTCACTGGAGTGTACGTCAAATGAGTCATGGCTGCTATATATAGAGAAAATGAACGGGCAAACTCACACTGATGTGTATTCACGCACTGTAGACTCATATGTTTATACACATACACACAGATATAACCGCCCCTTCGTTAAACCCACCTTGTTTCTACTAGTCAAGTGCACGCGTGGTAAAACGTATCATTTGATTTATGCATTTGAAATAATCTAACGTACGATAAAATATTTAATTTCATTTGAATGCAGTTCATTTTGTTAATTAAAATTTTATTATATTTATTTATGTTTTTTTTTGTCATTTGATTTGCCTTTTCTTATTTTATTCGATTTCTTATGCCTTCGTTTCTCTTTTGGTTTTTTTTTTTGCTTCCTTGTTGCTGTTTCTCAATGAATTTATTTAAGTACTTGAATTTAATATATTGGAGATATAAATTGTTGATGAATATATTTTGGCTTAGGCGCTCGATGTAAAATTAGACATTTTACGAGTGTGTGTATTTCTCTCTTTCGTGTTTTGGGCGCGTTTACTGATGTGTAATGGTGAACGCGTATCCAATATCAAAAGGTATATTGAGAAGAAGAAATTGGCGAGATGAGTTTGTGGAAGCAAAAAGGAAGAAAAAGAGAACAATTATGCGGTTTTTAAATGTTATTGTCGTTATTTTTAAACTGCAATTCGAATTTGTGATTGTTAATTCTTGGGATTAATTTTAAAATAATCTGATAATGATTCAAGTATTTTTCAGGTTTATTTTAGTCATTTATTGTGGTTCCACAAAATTTGTTATCTTCATTTTTATTAATTAGAAGAAAGAGAAGTTTTGTATACGCCAAATGGATTCATAAGAAAAATTTGTATTTTAGTAGATACAACTTTGGGGTCATGCAACTCTGTGAAAAAAAATTCAATGTTTGATCTGAAATAATTTCGTGGAAGACCTTCGAGTTCCAAGATGATAAACCAACAGAGTGCATTGATGATTTATAGAGTTAGATAGTATTTATTTCAATCCTTGTTCCAAGTTGCTCTCTTGACTCAGAGAATTTGTACAGAGAAAATGTAAATCATGATGTCTCACTTCACCCATTGGTGATTTGACTAATTCTCAAATTGTAATCAGCATTTTAGTTCGTGCGATAGTCATACTCATGCCAGTCATAAAAATAATTCCATGAACAATTTCTGATGATAAAAACGTTTGAAAAGTGTGTTGCCAGAGCCCTCATCATAAGTGTCATATTCTATTTTTTTTTATCTGTTATTTAATTACTTATCAATATTTCACTACAGTGAAACAAAATAATTCCTAGAATTTTTTGTACTATACAACTACAATTTTCTTTTCAAATTGCATTTATAATATTATTCTGTGTTAGTTTATAAAATTGTGCAATAACTTGAACATTTTTGATTATTTTTCAAGGCATACTCAGCCATGTCGCCGAATGGTGAACCTGCAGCGCCAATATTGGGCTCAGCGGTGACTAGTGCCGCATCATTGCCACCAATGTCGACGTTTCGTGGTAATGCAGCGGTGGCAGCTAGCGGCGGTACAAATGCACCATCACCAGCATCGTTGCAATACAGTCATAGTCCTGGTGCACCAGCGGCTGCACCAACGGCCAATGCGGCCACCAACAATCAACCACCAGCGGCTGATACCCTTGGCAAAGCCCTAGCATCCGTAGTAAGCGCACGAGTACGTCTCATTAACGTAACTCACTTTATTAAAATTCAAATACAAAGAAACAATAACAATATAGACATTTATATCAATTTTTTTTTCATTACAATTAATTCAATATTTGTGAATTTTTTTTTCTTTTTTTTTTACTATTTTACTTAGTTAAATAATTTGATTGGGCAGATCTATCCCACGGACCAATCAGTATCCAGTTATAGCAGTAATCCATCGACACCAGTGAGTTCGCCACCACCATTAACGGGTTCAGCGCCAGGATGGGCACCTGGTACTGCACCAGTATCGCCACATTTTACCGCAGATCCAAATCGTGGAACAATTCATATGGTACGAATCATAAATATACAATAATATTTGACGAATTTGATATAATTTTTGGTCTTTTAATGCTTCATTTTATTTGTCTCACATCACCACCACCCGCATATGAATATTTTATAAATAAAATCCAAAATTGTCATATTTGTTATTTCTTTCTCATGCACAATTTATGTCAAATATTAATTATTAATGCCATTTTGTGTTTCTTTAATACTTGCGCGCGTGTTATTTTATTGTTATTGGAAATGAGAGTGTTGAATATGGGACAATTATTTTATTTATTCATCTACACTTGTGAATATTTTATTCATTGTTATTTGTCATTTCAATCATCATTTCTTGTTGTTCGATTAATTAATCGATCACACTAACACACAAATTCATTAATTCATTGGCTTTGTTTATATAAATTTTGTCGCGTTTGAAAAGTGCCAACGCGAAATTTCTAATGGAGAAGATAAAAAAAATTTTTTTTAGCAACGTATTTGTCTTTTTTTTTCCTCCGATTATTCAATCATTCGAAACACACATTGATTGTCCATTATATCTGTTAATTCTGTCCGTTCTCTTTGTGTGTTGTGTACGTTGTTGTTGATTGACTTGTTGGTTGTTATTCTTTTATTTGATTTCATCCTTTTTTTTCCGTTTTTTTTTCTTTCATTATTTTTTTATTTTTTTTTTTGGTTTTGTTGTTGCGTTGGTGTTGTGTGTGAAGCCGGCGCCCGAACAGCAGAGGCTAGACGATGCCATCGGCTACCTTCGCGACCACGCCGAGGTGAGGATTGCCGATTTTCATCATTTCTTTGTCTCTCTGTTTCCTCTTTCATTTAGTGTATTTTTTTATACTCTCCTTTTTTTTTTGTTTTCTTATGACAATCAAATATATATACATGGCTACATTGTGTCATCATCATCATCACCATTTTCATTTTGTTATTTGCTGTTTTAACATAACTAACAAAAATTTTTTTTAATTCTCTGCATAAGGGATGAGTTTTTTTTTTTTAAATTTATTTATCATGAATCAAATTGTTCATTCACTGCTGTTTTGCTCTGAAAATTTATTCAATGAAAAATATCTTCATTTAATTTTTTTCGATATTGTATTTAGTTATTGAATTTTTCTATTTATTTATTTAATAACAAATGATATTGTCAGTTGTTGTTGAGAGATTAGCGTAATCGAGACGATGTTGCCGTATTCTGTTGGTACAGGGTTCGCGGATGGAGGAACGACTGGACGATGCAATAAATGTCTTAAGAAATCATGCTGAGAGCCAACTTGGTCTTCATCTTGGTCCTGTTGGTCCTCATGGTGGTCTTTACGCCCACACATCACCACCGCAGTTGGATCATCTTGTAAGTAACTTATTTTATTTCTTTCCATATCTTCAACCTTCATCTTTCACATAAAATCTAAAACATAAGAAAAAATGATAGAGAATAAAACAGAATATAACCATGAAAAATAATTCTAGACAAGTCCACATCCTGCGGTAACGGTCGCGCAACCACAAGGATCTTATCCAGGACTTGCGCCAACGCCCGACACAGATGGATCTATAAAAATCGAAAGGCTACCAGTTTCAAATGCGAGTAAGTATCAAAAATTATCATGGAGAAGAAAAAAGACATAAGGAAAAATGAAAATTGCATAACTGTATTAAATGAATACAAATAATAAGTTCATTTTGCAATGTATAAACAACCATTTTTCAATTCTATTCTCGTACAACGCATCATCGCGTCACAATCACTTATTCCCATGGACGTTAGTGGATAGAAGAGAAAAAGAGATAGAGAAAGAGGAAAAAAAAGAGAAAAACTGAGAAAAACAAAATAAAAATAGAAAGATTGTCGAGCTCCCCAGGTGTTCTTTCAAGCTCGTGTGTCTCTCGTAACGCCCGATAAGGAAATATTAGATAAATCACACGACAAAACCGCTATCGTGTAAGCATTTCTTCTCTCTGGCCTCTATTATTATCCCACTCTCTTTGTTTATCCTTATTTCACCTATCTCACTCTATCTTTCTTGTATTTTCATTGAATTCTGACATTCACATATTCATTCAAACATTCTTCTTATAATTTTTTCGTCTTTTTACATATTGGCAGTATTAAACGATGTTGAAAACTATTTTACCTAAAGTGCTAAGTGAAATTTTCGTTCTATAATATCCCTATTAAGTCAAAGTAAGAAAGGAAAAATATTATTTTTTATTTCTTCCTCCCTCGCATAACAGAACCATTTACGGTATTGTTTGGAATTCTTCATGCATTTTAGCCCGCACAACCCTTTTATACCCGAGAGAATGAACATTTGAACAATCGACTTATAAATAAATTTATATATGTATATACATATATATATATTTGCTGATTTATCGTAGCAAAGTCTGGTGAGACAGCACTGCAAAATGTTTCTGTAACTATTACAGCTATACATGAATTGTCATCGTTTAAGGCGATATAACTGAATCAGGAGAGTTTTGCGTGGCTTTATATATGCTTCCTGTTCCATAATTGACTCGCGACATTTTCATGCCAACTAAATTTAATGACTAAATCTTTACTACATATATATTATCGTATCGTTCTTTTGTGTGTTCAACAACAAAGCTAATTGTTAAGACATAATGACATTGATGTATTGAACATGGTTGTGATGTTAAGAGAAGTTTGGAAAAATAATAAACTGTTTATTTTTTTCCATTTTGATAACGATATTTTATATGAGACTTCATTTTTATAAAGTTGTCCTGTTAATGTCTGAATCTCTTGAGAACATGAAGTGATTTTATTCTTTATATGAAATCATCGGATTTATGTTGAATGTAAATTTTATTGACAAATGTTGATCTTATTTTATTTCTTCTTTTATATAATTTGTTTATATAAATGTTTGATTATAAAACTGATTAATTTAATTATCAGCAGAGTACATCTCACTAGAAAAAAGGAAAGACCCACCGGATAGTAGTGGCGGTGGTGGTGGTGGAGGTGGTGGCAATGGAGACACAAAAGCATCGAGCAGTGATTTGGCGTCTGGTGTTATTGGTGGTGCTACTGTTAATTCAACATCACAAGGAAAGGGAACAAAACGTTCGCGCAGATAGTAAGTATTTTATGTAATTATTCTTTCTTATTTACTTACATTTATTATTTATCCTTCACAATTATAAAATAAAAGAGAGAAATAGTGTGACACATTAAATAATTGAATCAATTTTTATGTGTCGTTGATGATTCATATCAAGATATAAAGGAAGCAAATATTAATATCACTTCATTTTTTTTTCTTTCTCTTCTTCAATTTGTTACCTATTATTTTTTTTTGTCGCCCTTAAACTAACTTGCTTTGTCTTTGAACAATCGTTGTTCGAGCGCCGATGAAGATTGCGACGATCCTGGCACCAAAGCGGTGCGTGAAAAAGAACGCCGACAAGCCAACAACGTTCGCGAAAGGTTAGTGAACACACGCAGTAAACTGCACTATGCTGCATTATGATATATAGAAAAGGAAATATGGAGAATAAAAAAAAAACCAATACCAAACAAAAAAGAAATGAACAAAAGTATATAATTCAACTTACCTTAATCCTAATCCAAAGTTATTTTCATTAATTCTTGAGTATTGTTCCCTTTCTGTTATATTATTATTTTTTTTTTATTCACACCAATTCCAATTCACGCATGTTACAATTAATAATTATTCACTAAGTCTCATTTTATTTTATTTATCAATGATAAATTTACCTCTTTTTACAATCAATTTTGCTGTTAATAATTTTTTCTTTGTAATATTTCGCTTACAATTGTTGGAATTTTTGTCTTTTATATTTTTTCATTATTCATATCACAGTGTTTTTTATTTTTATGTGTTCACATTTTTGTTTAATTTTTTTCATTTATCGCATATTCATTTTTCTTTTTTTATATCCTCCTACTTTTGTGAACAAAAAAAAAAATTAATTTGTTCATTCAGAGAGAACCATCCACATTTTATCTGCATTGTTGTACCTTTCATATTCGTTTTAGGTATTTTTTATTTCACCTTGATAGATCATCTTGAACATCAATTAAGAGCACATTAGTGATCATCATTTATATGCAAAATATTTCAGGAGTTTTACAACATTTCCTCTTTTATTCATCTGCATTTTTTCTGATTTAATTTTTTTATTTTGTTTCCATTGAATGAACATTTGAAAACAATAATAACAGTAGGGGAGAATTAATTTGTGCAAAGAATACGGGCCCTGATGAGGCCACTGGGCAATCCAATAAATATATTTACATATATTGAAGTATATATATATATATATACGTACATATATGTATATGTATTTGCACCTGCGTGTGTTCAGGAATCGTCAAAGCATCAGTCGGTTAATCGGCTCGAACGACGTCCAATTAAAAATTGCATTCATTTCATATATGATAATTTTGTTGAAAAAGAGAAAAATAAACAACAACAAAGAAGAAATAAAAGTTTATTTGATTCAATTGATTTAGCATTAAGCATTTGAAATTAAACGTCAGGTGATTAATCGAGTATTGTTATTGCGCAACTGTTGTTCGAGCGCCGAGGACGAGGATGACGATCCCGATGTGAAGGCCCAACGAGAAAAAGAGAGGAGGCAGGCAAACAATGCTAGGGAAAGGTAAGAAATCCCATGACCGGGGGGATTTTTTATGAGATTCGAATATCTGAGGTATAGAAAAAAGAGAAAAACAAAACGGGTAATCAGTTTGTGGAATTTGAAAATAAACATTTCAAACAATTGGTGGAAATTGTCGGGCCCGTATTCTATGTGTAATTTTTAATTGTTTAATTGTTATTTAATTTTTTCGTGTGCTATCTCTGGATTTTAGTTGATAATTAATTAGAAACTTTTCTGTTTGAGTTGTAGAAACAGTTTTTTTAACTAACATAAATTGTGTATTTGTCAGTATAATTGATAAAAAAATGTATAATTTAATGTTTACTTATTTTATTCTTCATTATTTTTTATTTAGGATACGTATCAGAGATATCAATGAGGCGTTAAAGGAACTTGGTAGAATGTGTATGACACACCTAAAGACAGATAAACCACAAACGAAACTTGGGATACTAAATATGGCAGTGGAAGTAATAATGACATTGGAGCAACAAGTCAGGGGTAAAATATTTTGTTCTATCTGTTTAAATAATATTTTCTATGTTCAATTGTTCGTGTTTTAAATTGCTGATTGTTTTATGATACATCGTACAAACGTATGGTCACATTTAATTTCATTTTTCCATAGTACAATGTCTCAATTCGGAATTTATCTCATGTCTGCTCGATTAGTCACTGCTTTTACGCTAGATTTCACTGGTTGACAAACGAAATTGGTCGATTACATTCGGAGGTGTACTCGATCATAGTTTCAGGAGCAAATGTTGATAATTCGTGCGTATTTAATGTTGGTTCTATCACGCAAGAGTGTATTTTGTTGGAGTGTGAAAGAAGGACCTTATTTAATTAGCCAAAGAAAAAATACTTCATCATTTATAATTGGTAGCAGACAAAATATAGAATATCAGTTGGACCATCTAATTATTAAGTTGTAGATAGAAATCAATAAAATGAATTCTCAGTTGTCTGGACAGATCGGAATTGAATGTAAATGCTGTGATGAAAAATGACATAGTTTGGAATTGTTCCAATATTGAATTCATGGATACTTTTGTGTATTTGAAATATTCTGGATGTATTATATAACCTTTTTATGTATTTTCCATTGATAGAACGGAATTTGAATCCAAAAGCCGCGTGTTTAAAAAGGAGAGAAGAGGAAAAAGCTGAGGATGGACCAAAATTACCTGGACATTTATCAGCACACATAGGACATCCACACTCTCATCCGCACGCGCATTCACAGCCACCTTTTCCCGCAATGCCTGTGAGTATCACTGAAATGGATTGGAAATTAGATAAATGAATTAATGATTGGTAATTAATTTTCATTTGATATTAATTGGTATATTTTTTCATGAATTTAGGGACCACCACCGTCACTCCAACACAATCCGGCGCAGCCCCAGTAGCAGAGGTTCAGCGACGGCGTCGTCCTGTGTTAAAATATGGAAAAATAAAAGAGATGGATACAACTGTGTTGTGTGCCCAGTCAGGTGCAACAATTGATATAGCCTGTGAAATAAAAGGGAGAATAATCGAGAAAGCAAAAGAAGGGGGTGATAACAAAATAAATCAACGAGAGCAATTAAAAAAGAATGGAAAAAAAATATTTAAAAAAACCACCACAAACATTCTCGATTGTGAAGCGCTCGGACAACGTGCGCCGACCTTGAATTAACGATAAAAGTAAATTGAGAGACAACAAAAAGAAAAATTCATTTTGCCGTGTATGTTACAGTAAAAAAATGAATAACAAAACATATGCGATGGTGAAACTGGAAGAATGAAAGAGTATAGATTGAAAATGAAATGCAGACGTTACATATGTGAATATATATGTATGTGTTTTATAAATCACAACGAATGTGAAGTAAAAAATCATTTGCATTTGTCCAGTGGTGAAAATGGTCACATGGGACAAATGAACAATTTCCCATATGACATGTGAAGGAGAATGTGGGAAGTAAATGATGTGTGTTTCGTTTCTTCAAATTAGTTATTCATGATTAGCTATTTTTTTTAATTATTATTATTAGGAACAATAATGAGTGGACTGAAGTGTGTAAAGGGAAAATAAAAGCAAGGCAAAGAATATGGAAGAGGAATGACAGGGAGTTGCATGAAAGTAATTCGCGACGCACAATATTATGATGGGAATGGTACTTGTTTCCTTTTGCCTTTCATTATCTTTTTTCATTTTCGAATAAATGAAACGTTGGGACTTTCCGTTTATGCGTATACCGATATGGGATTTTCAATAACCGTACCGGCATCTAATGACAATAAATAAGTATTATTTCTAGGAAAAAAAATGAAAAATGAAAAAAAAATAATAAATAAATAAATAAATGAATAAACGGGATTCCCGATAGATTTCACGGACAATTAATTTTTCTTCCCTCTTCTTTTTTAATGACATATCAAAAGATTGAGAAGAAAGGAAAGAAAAAAAAAAGAGTAATGAGGATGATATTAAAGTACGGGGGGATGATAACAAAACATGGTGCATTCGAGTGAAAAATTAACGCTCCAATATCAAGATTTACGTCACCCCCCGTCAACTTTAAATTAATCGGATAAGGATGTGCATAAAATGAGGGGTGAAATATAGTAATGCAGACAAAGATAGAGGGAGTGGAGATTATAAAAGGAAGGAAAATGGAAAAAAAGTTCACGTAACAAAGATAAATAGACACAGAAATTCAATGAAGAACTTTACAAATTTAAATGTGTGGGTTGAACTCGTCTACATTGGAACTGTAGAAACGCGTCGCCCATTGGTGGCAAAACAAAAGACTTATCCAAAGTGGACAGAATAAAATGAAAAATGAAAGAAAGAAAAATTTTCATCAGATCGATTAGAATTGCGATAATCCAAACGTGATAAATGTCCCATCAAAACATTGTTAAATCGAAATAGCATGCAAAGAAAGAATTACACATGCATATAAATATATATAAATATAACTATAAATACTATAAATAATGAAAGAAAAAAAAAAAACACAAATATTTATAAAACAAAGTTGAAAGGAAAGAATTAGGTGGAACAGAAAAAAAAACCGACCGATTCAATTGAAACAAACAGAAGCAAAAAATAATTAAAAAATAAACAATGTATGTGCAAGAAAATTGATTTATCGCTAACGCCAATGCCAGAGGACACGAGAGCTCTAAAGTGTGCGAAAGAATAATGCGAATGTGTGCGAATGCGAGAGCGAAAGAGCCATTTTTAGCTAAACAAACAAACAAAGCGAAATGTACGATGACGGAAAATTGTTTTAGTGAGGCGCGTAGTTTTTAAAAACAAAATACACAAATAAATGAATAAATAAATAAAAAATGCATATTATAATCGTGATATCGTCTTAGCTGACAATTTAATAAACGAATATAATATTGCTAACAAGATAAACAACAAGAAAAAAACACTATAAATAAACGGCGGCTTAAAATTATTTTTATAAATAGCGAGAGACAAAATGAAGTATGGTTCCTCTTTCGAGAATATAAAAAAAATAGTGAACGATCGATTTTATTACCAATTTTCCTCTTTCCACCCTTTCCTCCTCCAACCCCATCACCACTTCCCCAATTTACTTCCCTTTCTTTTATTCGCTCCCTCCAAATATCATCCCATTCTTTTCCCTATCCCTTGCAGCAACATGGAAAAAAAATCCATTACTCCTTTAACATATATATGAATATGTATGTATATAAATCCTCAACTTGTATTACTTGTATACACACTACGATTCGTTGAGTTTACATTGTGTAGATTGCGCGTTAGTTAGGATGAATATGTGGGTGAGAAGAAAAACAATGGAAAAATAATAATAATTGAGGATGTGGAGGGAAAGAAATTATAGAAAGAATGTGAGTGAGTACGAAATTATTAATATTAAATGAATTGTGAGATTGTGAAGTAAAAAAAAATGAGAAAGAATGAGAGCGGATTGTACATAAAAGAAAATGATGATGATGATGATGATTGTTAATAATTGACCCAACATGACGGCGAGGCTCGTATGGGAATAAATAATAATAATGTACTTGTCATAGATCTCCGTGAAGAAGAAAAGAAAGAAGAATTAATCGAAATAATAAAATAGTTTAAAGTTTTCCATGAATGAGAAATGAAGAAAAGGAAAATTATGTTTATAAACGTCTCGAAAATTCCGCTTCTCGCTATGAAAAAAAATTCGCGATCGTTTTTACGTATAATTTGTACATAATAGTGCCCGCGTGAACAATCGCGAAAATGTGATCGCGAGAATCGGTTATGAAGAGGGAGAAAAAATTAAATTGCAGAGTCAAAGTACTGAATTTGAAGAAGAGAAGTGAAACAATTAGAATCATTTTACGTTCGTGATATATCGAATATTCGCGAATAGAATTCAAAATTATCTATTCAATTATCTTCAATCTCCCTTTGTTTTTTCTTTTCTTTTCCTTAATATTATTCATTTACCGCTTGAAAATGAACTTACCTATTAAGTTATTACGTATCAAATAGACAATTATATATATTTCATTCTCTTCTTGACATAACAAGAATAGAAGAAGTGAAACAAAATAGAAACTTTTCCTGTTCATAACTGAATAATTAAATGCGCTGCTCTCTTGTTTATCCGAGTACATATAATTGATTAAAACAAAACGAAAATAGAAAATGAAAAGCAAAAATAAACGTTACAATGATGTATAATTCCTGTGTGCGCGCGCAGAGTACTTACTGAAATGAATAAATAACGACATGCAAAATTTTTTATTCATCCAACGAGCCTCGTTTGCGATAAAAAAAACTAAATGGGAAGAAAAAAAAACGATGGAGGGCTCTCAAAAATTGAAGCCTCTGTTAGAGTGTCGTGTGATCTCCAAACATTAAAGAAAAAAAAAAATATGAAAAAGATAACAAATGATAGAGACAAAGTAATTTTTAACGGGCGAGAGCGAGAGCTGCAAAGCAATTTTCAAATGTAAATTAATCATGATGTAAGAGTAAGAAAAAAAGAAGGGGGGTGGGTGGGCAAAATATAAAATAACAAAATTGTACGAACGCAGAAATCATTGTACGATCATATGCACTCACGTTCAAACACACATATCTCGCGCATAATTGTAAATATTATTAAAAGATGGAAAATAGAACAACAATGGGGAATGCAAAAAAAAATGCCACGAAACCAGAATGAAAAGCAGTGACGCATATGCCTAAAATCAATTATCCAATTATAATTATTATTACGACGATGATTATGAAAATATTGTCACCGTTCATTATTAATTATTATTATCAATTAATTATTATTAATTATCATTAACAATTAATTATTATCGTGAAGTGATAAGGATGATACGCAGATGCAAATTGATAAATGACCGATTTTGAGAGAGAAAGAGGCGAAAAACAAAAGGGAAAGAATAAATCGAAATCGGCTATATTTCGTGATCGATATAAAACCCGATGAAAGAAAAATAACGCAAGGCACATTTTTGTTTTTTGAACAAAAATATAGCTCAACGATGTGTACCCCAGTTGCCATGTATTTTAATTTATTTAGATTCTCAAATAAATTTTATTGAAAGAAAAAAAATTAAATGAAAAATACCAAAAAAAAGACGATTTAAATCAAAAACAAAACCAATTGCAAATAATCATCATATCCCTTCTCACCTGTATTATTTGATATAATTCTTGTTTATCACACGTTCTAATTTCGCGTTAAACTAATTATTGCTGTTGTAACGATTGCGTAGCTATATTTTTATTCGGAAAGCAAAGCCACAATTTTCAAAATCAATTTTCATTTCTCTATTCATTCAAATTTATGTTTCATTATCATTTCATTTATTAATCATTTGCGCTTCTCAATTTCCGTCTTTATTCATTTCAATCTCATAAACATCTATCTATATTAATATTTTTTTTTCTCTTCTTCAGTCGTCTTTCATATTCTTCGCGAGTTCACTGCTTAAACCGAGAGCAATGAGGAAAAGAAAAAAAAACGATGTGCGAATAGAAAAAAATGATGAGAATGAGGACGGAAAAAAAAACGGGGAGGATGTAGTGCAAGGACAGAACGCAGAGACTCGTGTTGTGCCACATTGACTCGTCGCCATTTGCATTGATTGAGATCGGTTAGTTTTTAAATGTTATTATATACTCAACGAATGATGATAAAGATGATGATGATAAATTGACGGTAATGATGATGATGAAAATGATTATTGGTTGATTAATGACACAGTACCATGAACATCATAAACAATACATTCATCACTGAATGAAAAACGCAAGAAATAAAAAAAAATCCAATAAAGTGTAAATTACTAACAGATATAAAGAAAAAAAAAATAATATCCTTTGATAATGAGTCAATGACAAATCGTTAGACAATTGTCAATAGATATATATGTATATAAATTATTCAAATGGCAGTTTCATTATAAATGATAATAATTTATAGAAAAAATATGAAAAAAACAAAAAAACAAAAAAAAAAGAGGGAAGAGTTATTGTCGAACGATCATCACTGGAGTATACAAGACAAAATTTTGTATGAATGACAATGCAAGAGAGAACGAGTGCGAGAGCGAGAGAGTGAAAGTAAATGATAAATATGAGAAAAGAAAAAAGAAATAATGTTGAAAGACAGCTGTTTCAATCAATTGAACTAGTTATATAATTATCATTAAAAATCAATTACAATAAATGTGCCATTTTTTTAATAATTATGGCGTGTTTTATACAATTGCTTTCATTATTTATTTTCAAATATTACAATTATCATTCATTCTTTTATTTAACGATTGTTATCATAGTTATATCTTTGACTTGCTTTTTTTTTTAACCTACCGACATACAAACACACTTTATTTAATGAATATCTTTTCTTCCATCATTTTTATTTTTCCTTCTCTTGTTCTGCTGTCTTTTTTTATCTTCATCAGTGTTTTAATGTCAAATGCGTACACATAATGAAAATTTACATGAAAATTTACATTGGACCTTCGACCTGACTCCTTTCGCACACATACACGAACTCAAATACATCCGTTGTACGTACGCTAATTAATATTGTCTCTCTAAATACCCAATGTGTATATACAGCATATATCGTTCTACTATTTTTACAGAACAATGAGAATTCGTTCTTCCATATCATCCATAATTGCACATTCATAACTTATTACATCATGGAATAGAGGAAACAGAAAAATAATATCTTTTGACAGTATGACAAAAGTTTCTTGGGAATAGTCAATTTTTTCCATTCTTTTCTTGTCTTCTACAATCATCAATATATATATATATATATCAATTCATTTATTTATTTCTCATTATGTCTGTCTACAGGAACATGCGAATGCATGATTGAACTGTTGCACAATCCATCACAAAGTTGGAGCCAAAGTGCATCGGACAGTTTTGTAAAAAATGATTATTTCACAATTTTGATAATTTTCTCCTCAATGTAAAATAACTAATCAGCCTCAATACTATAAAATTGATGAACAAAACAGTGATATCAATCCAAAATCGTCCACCACTCATAGACAATTCATCAAGAATACTCGCTGGCATTCGATAATGACAATATTCTTTTGGACACGAAAGTTTCTCTCGATTAAAGCCATAAATAGATTCTACTAAACCCTCCATTGCATATCGTAAATAGCTGAGATAGCTCACATAATACATATAAACCGGCATGTGTTTGTACAATACAAGAAATCCAGCGAATATTAATAATGCACACGTGGTAATAGCACCAAGGAATGTTCCATTGACTGGATTCAATGTCGTTCCTATGATTAAACCCAAACTCTCTGATATTACTGTTGTCAATATCGCTGTAATAAGGAACATTGCAAATCTACTAAAATCTAATGGTTGACTGCTCATCCAATACGAAACTGAACAGTAAATAGTTGTAAACAGAATTTGAAGTGGAAGATGGGCACATAATGATGCAGCATAATAAGTACGTAATTTATACCAGTTATTAAATTTTTCTTTTCTTAATACAGGTAATTCTGATGGATAACGAAGCACAGCTGGCATCATACTGGTATAACACAAATACACAAGTGTTACTATTAGAAAACCAGCATTACTAACAGTTTTCGAACCGTCTGAGCCAGCTTTAACATATAATAAACCCAACAATACACCAACGAGAAAATGGAGTATCATTTTCAAGTGTGTCACTGTCCAATCACGATAAAGTTGAATGACACAACGATTAAGTAATACACAAAAACGAGAAAATTCTGACGGTGGACTAATTAAAACTGTTGCTTTTTCTTCATCTTTATTGCGTCGTGATTCCACTGTTGTTATTAAATTATTACTATTATAAATTGGTGATTTGACACAAATGGCAGTGCGCCAATAGTCACTTTCACTGTTAGAAGCTATTTTTAATTGTTCATTAAAATTTCCATATTCTTTGCAGACAACCTCAATCATGTAATCAGCTGGATTGTGATATTTAGGACAATTAAGACCAATACGTTGAAAAAATGTAACGGTATTTGATGGTGAGCCTTGATACATACAGTGACCTTCAGCTAATAAATAAATATGATCAAACATTTCATAAATAGCTGCACTTGGTTGATGAATAGTGCAGACAATTGTTCTTCCACTGAGAGTTAATTTCTTTAACATTGATATACATTGAAGTGTTGATGATGAATCCAAGCCAGTTGTTGGTTCGTCTAAGAACATAACTGGTGGATTGTCTATTAATTCTAGAGCAATACTCAGACGCTTTTTTTGTCCACCACTGAGACTACCAATTCGTGTCTCTTTAGTTTTTGATAGATCCAATGTCTCCAATATATCATCAATTAATAATTGTTTTGCTTCTTCAGATAAACTACTTCCGATTTTTAAATCTGCTGCCATTTTCATTGATTCAATTGTCGTGAATAAAGGATACAATTGATCATCTTGTTGGATATAACATGATGCTTTACAATAAATGTTCGAACTTTTGTCATCCTCACTAGCGTTTATATAATTAATGTTTCCTTTACTATTTAGATCGATGTAGCCAGTCAATAAATTCAAGAGCGATGATTTTCCAGCACCAGATGGACCCATTATTGCTGTTAATTCACCGGATTTAAAACAACCATGAATCCCATTGAGAATTGGTTTTTGTTTAGCACGAAAACCCATTGATACATTGTACGTAACATTGTCAAATTTGATATCGATCGTTTGAGCTTTTGGTAAATTAACCTGAACTGCACGCTGATACATATTGAATTATGTATTTTTAGTTTTTTCTCTTTAATTTCACATCAATATTTAACACTATGGAAAAATGTGAATTATAAACTGGTATTTAATGATGTGATGTTACTTTTTGTTGAATTTTATTTTTTGTCAACGTTGCAACACAAATTTATCCAGTTTACTTCTTCTTCATTCACAAGTTGATTTTATTATTTTCTATTTACTTTTTCAAAATGATATATTATTTGATAAAAATTATGGAGATTTTGTGGATTGATCTTCGATCAACCTCCACGTTTACTTTCTTAGTCAATGTGGTTTGAATGAACATCAATCATTCAACATCTTGATTTTATTTTTATTTATAAATCAGTTCATGATTCGCTCCCAGTCTGGAAACTTTTTTTCTTGTATATAATTGGGATTAGACTATGAATTCTTATCTTCAGTCATACGTTTTTTGTGTCCATGCCATCAAGCACTTTAATATTGCATGGAATATCGAACGTCCACTTACATAAACTTTTTTATCCTCTTTTTTAATATCGCTGTGCAAGAATGTATTAATTGTAGTTGTTTGAATTAATAATCATTCTTGTTCTTCAGTCACGTTAACAATGTTGCTGATTACAAACTGAAACAAATGAATAAAAAAATCATTTACAAATGTACTGGAAAATTCGAAAAGAAATAAAAATCAGTCAATCATTTATTAATATGATAATACAATAATGAAGTTTTTCTTATTGAATCATCAATGGCAAGCTAATGAAATATAAATTTACGTGATAGATGTCTAGTGCAATGTGCAGTTCAATGGAATTTTAATCGTGTCATATTGCACTCTTTCGCAATTTACAATAAAGATTTGCGGTTGAAATAATTTTATCATTATATTTTAATTTGCATTATGCTCATGTATATGCCAAGTTGCTTATGTATATGAGAGGTTATTTTTTATCATCATTCAATCAAACATTACATACAAGTTGTGTCAAAGTATTTACTGATGCTAATTAAATTCAATATCAATTATGATTAAATACATGATTACGTACTATTCGTTCAACACTTATAAATGTTGACATAATTGTATATATTTATTTATATATTATTATTTTATTATTTTGTTTTGTTTTGTTCATTATTTTATTTAACATTGCTATCATTTTGTACTTGTACTAAAATATTGACCCATTTATCAACGTTTGTGTCATCATCTTAGTATCGTCTATCAATTTTTACTTTTTCCATCATGGTCTTATGTTTAATTCTATGTATTTTTATGTGATTGTATTGGAATATGAAGGCGACAAGACACATTGGTGTGATGAAAAATTCATATTCACGTATTGAAATGATATCTGAAGGTCTTCATAAAGTGTATGTGTGTTTGTAGAGTTCATGAAGACGATGACAAAGCTGTAAATATATGTTTAACGTCTACGTTATGATCTTTACGTTCACGTCATTTGTTTCTACATATTACATGATAATTCGTTCTATAATCGTCAGCAATGACGAAAGAACGCTCAATAAAATACAAGGTAAGGTTTTTATATTGAGGAAAATTGCGAAATATAGAAAGAATGATAATAAAAAAATGTTTTCTTTTCAGCATTGGTTTTTTAAACAATTTCCAAGTGATGAACATGAATGTTGTGTGCTTTTATGATTCTCTTACGTTCAGGTAATTCATTTGCATTATAGATAAAGTTTTTTTTTTCCTCTTTATTTTTTTTTAATAATCTTCGACAATGATGAATGAAGAAGAGTGGAATAATTAATGTCTAGATTAATTTGAATAATGCAAAGAAGGATCAGAAAATTGTCTTGATGTTCGTTGCTTTTTGTCTTTTGATTCTTGATGAGATCATTTTAGACGATTTAATTTGTTGATGGGCGCATTTTTTTTCTTTTTTCATTGAAGAATTATGTCATGTTTGGCAATAAGGACAAAATGGGGGAATAAATTGTGCGTTTTTACATATATAATTTTTTGAAGTCTATGCAATTTCCATTTTATTATTTTGAAATTGCTCAAGAATGATGAAAGGACAAGAGAATGGAAATTTGTGTCGCTATGTCGAATTAAAAGAGGAAAAAATAAAAATTATAAATTTGTGAATTCATTTTTCAATGAGCACATGATGCATTTACAAATTACAAAACACATCTCACTAATAAACTAATCAATTCGTTGTAATAATATCAAATACCGAAAAATAATTTTAATTTCGAAATAATTATGATGAAAACTCACTGCGACCGTTGTTTTCTCTATTGTTGTACCAATTTCAATTGAACAGCATCACACACTCAAATAAAAATTGTGCTCTCTCGCGTCTACATATATATTGGAGCATAAAAAAACTGCCCCTGTTATTTTGTTATATCAAAAATTGATATTCACTTCTCTATTTTTATTTTCACCCCAACAATAATTCACCGATTGAAAATCAAATGACCGATTACTTCTTATTAATTGTCTTATTAATATTTTCTTAAAGTTCATTCATACTAAATGATAAAAAATAATCATTCAAATTATTATATATAAATTAATGAATCATTGAATATAAATTTCATAAATAAATATAAGTATGTATAATTGAATTAATATCCATGAACAATTTACTTTTATACACTCTTTAAAAATATATAAAAATTTACAATCAAGTTGTTTAATATACAGGAAACTATCGGCTTGAATGTCGCACAACAACTGCAAAGGATTCTCACAATCCCACGATATTTCCTTCAGTGAAAAACGCGACACGCGTTCTTGGCCGATGACTCTCACGATCGGACCATAAACTCACACAAATACATATGCATCAATCAAAGCGCAACATCACATAGATATGAAATATAAATATAGTTGATAAGCAACAACGAATAAGAATATAACGAGCTCTCATTTCCCACCCTGATTTTTCATCACCTTGCTCTACTCCTTCTACATTCCACTCTCATTTTTATTCTCCCTCCTTATAATTCTCATTTTCCACCTCTACCTAACATGAAAGAATAAAATAAAAATAATACAGAGATTGAGTCGCGCATGCGTTTGTGAATACATTCAGCCATAAACGAATAAAAAATATTATGATAATAATAAGAAAAGAAAAAAAACGTCAAGAAGGGTCAGCATTCTCCATGTGGACTTGGATGCAGTCAAGGTCAAGTGCAACAGACGAGTGCACTGCAATAAAATTACATTATATAGCTATTTATTTCAGTCTTTCATTTTTTAAATTGAAAAAGAATTCTTTGGTTTTGTTTTTGCATTCAACTTTCGCTTATGGTAAATGGCAGAATTGTTGAAATGGCAAATTGAATGAATATAATTCAAGGTCGAGGTGATTTTATTCAATGATGAATGCATGAGAATGTGGTCTCACTATGTTTTGTTCACAAAAATGAATGAATGAAAGATTGGAATTAAATTAATTTGTTATTTGATAAATTCTCATGGTTTTTAATTGTGTGAATTGTGAGAATTGAATACTCAATTTAAGTTAGAAGTAAATTCTAATGTGAAAGAAAAATATTTCATTGTGATTAATTTGTTTGAATAGTTTCAAGTCTTTCTTCTTTTCTTTTTGTTTAGTTTATTGTAGACATTTTTGAAAAATGATGCAGTTTTTATTATACACTAAAAGGCAGACAGAAAATCATTGAAAAAACTCGTTTTTTGGAATTTATATAGTTCATTAAGCTGAAGCTTTTTTTTTTTCTTGTATCAGTCGAGGTCAGTTGTCGAACATTGTATATATTTTGTTTTATATTGATTATTTATGGATTTATAAAAAGTAATAACTAATTATTTTAATATTAACTTTTTTTTTTCACGCAGGAAAAATGGAAAATTGAACAAATAAATGTTCATAATTCTTCAGAGATTCTTTGAAGTCATGACGTATAGATAGAGAGAATAAAGCGATGTGACCAAACTCTTCATAGCACGTCAAAAACAATGCATATAATTGAACCTGCAATTTTGGCATGTAATTTATGAATTTTTTTTCTACTTTTTATTCAATGTTGGATGACGTTGATGAATATGTTTGTTCTGTTAGTTTTTGTCTAGTTTAACTCATATCGTGACGTTGACATTTTTTTTTTAACCTTATTAAATGCTATGTGCGTGCAAAAGAATTTTTTTCTTCATTATTTTTTGTCCACTTTACAATGTTTAACTATAACGAATTAAGTGACGGTGATACATGTCGTTGAATCGAAGCGAAGCAAAAAGAGGAAATGAGTTGATAGGATATTCAAACTGGAAGAAAAGATTTTGGTATGATTTACATTAGTTTAAATAAATGACAAAAAGAATGCTAATTATTTTTGATAAATTGACGAATATTTTGTATTCAATAAGAAGAATTAAGAAAATAAGAGACAACAAATTTGAATTGTTAAATTAATATTTGGAGTTAATCATCTTAACATTTATTGTGATCTATATAAAATTTATATTCGACTTCGTTTTTTTTCTACAATTGGATGTTTATTTTGTTTATTGATTATTAATATAAGTGAAGGTCAAATGTCTTCAGCTACTTAAATATTCTTCCTGTTTATATTTTTGAGATCAAGTTGTAGCTTGAATTGGAAGACAACTGACTATTCATCATTGGACATAATTCATGAAATCAATGAGTCGATATTTGTATTGATTATGATGAATAACTTTTTTTTTGCTCTGAAATGATAATTTATATATTAATATGAATCAGAATCAGACAGTTGAGCATAAATATGGTTTCTTTGTTGAAAAATAATTCATAAATATCTTTATTTCTTTAGTGTTATTTTGATTATCAACATTTCTTTCCTTTTTTCTTCTCTTATCGCTTCGAAAGTGAGGTCAGACAGATCAAATTTGATGAAATTCCAGTTATTTCACAGTCACGTTTTGCATTATCAACGAGACGAGTTTTTCTTTTTCTACATTTTATTTTAAATTCAAGTTTTTTCGACGGTTTTGACATTGTATTTATTATCCTCATCATTAAACCTATTTGAATATTTTCCTGTTGAAATTCCAGATCAATTCTGAATCTGTCAATAAAGAATTGAGATAGAATTTTTATGAATAAATTTGCAACATAGATAGAAAAAGTGAGGTCACATTTTTATATACAACTTCTCACATTTGAACATGAAAATTATTAATATTGAACAAACGAAAAGTTAATGTACAATAATTATTATATAAATATTATCATTTGTTAGAAAAGAGAAAACATAGAATTTTTATTTGTTTATTGATATATTAATTATTATATTTTCATTTTCGCTTTCACTATCTTATCGGAAATGAGGTCAGTCAGATCAATTCCGGTGAACTTTTATGCCACAGTCACGTTTTGAATTATCTATAATTGCAAAATAATGTTTTCGTCTGGTCTTAATTTTTATTTTCACTTCTCCGTTTTTGTTTTCATTACTTTATTTTTGTTTTGGTTGACCTTATCACTTCATTCGATTAACGATCTTTAACATGCGATGATTCAGTTTCCGCAGTCAATGTTTGGTAATTATCTTTTACATAATTGTGTCAATGAACTCAATAATATCACAAATATAAAGTTTGTATATTTTCAAATATATTTTCTTATTGAATTTTTCTGGCTCACCTATCATCACTATCAGAAGAAATACAACTCTGTTCATGTCCACTGGATTGTTACAGCATTAACCTTCGGTACAATAGAGATCTTGATGAATCCATACGAGATATCCTCACAGAAAAAAATGAATAAATAGGTAAATAAATGAATGAACATCGTCCATATATTATATAAAAATTCCCGAGGAAATAAATATCATAGTTGAACAATTTTTCACGTTTCAGTGTCCATAAATTTGATGGAAGCTATCCATATCATGTGAACAAAAAGGAACTGCATTCTCTTGCTCACCTGGTAACTGAATAACACAAAAGAGCAAATTTATCAGCAATTTCAGTATTTTCCTTTGAGATGCCGCCAACGTTGACTGTTTGTGGAGTACCTTTGCTCAATGAATTTCAACCTCATCTATGCTACAGGCAAGAGAAAAAAAATTGTAATTTACAAATAAACAGGACGATAAGGGAAGGAATAGGAAAGAAAGAAATAAAATATATATGTATATGAGAGCGGTTGATTTTATCGATGGTTTGTAGCTGCGGTCAGTTCAAAACCACTACCAAAGTTTTCAATTTTATTTCTTTCTTTCTTTTTTCTTTCCACCCTTTTTACTGACCTCATCCACAATCCTCTAAGTAGCATCATCTGTATTGCAAGTATATGTATTGCTTATTGGTATGGGGATTATACTTTTTGAATCGACATTCCACTTCTTTAGCGATTCAACTTGTGGAATCTTTTTAGTTGACAACATTAGAGACGATTTTGCATTTATCGTTTTTTCTAAATGCACGAAAATTCGTCTTTTATGTGAAATATTTGGTAGATCACTTGACACGTATCTGCAAATTAAATAAAAGAAAAGAATTAGAATATAATTTGTATTATCATCATTGAAATGAAGAAAGTGAAACAGATAATTGTTCAAAAATATATTTTACATTATTAATTGATGAAATCAAAATTGAGACAATTTATTATAATTAAATATCAAATATTACATTACGTAACTTATCTATCTGTGAATTTTACCCAAATGTATATTGACATATTGAATGTGGTATTATATTATCACTAATTCTACTCATGAACAGCATTCAATTATTAAATAAATATTTAATAACACATAATTTTACATACGACGAATTTATTCACAGATAGATATTGATTTAATTAATAACCTTTTGAATTGAGCTAATTCCATATTTATTCTTCATTCTAAACTAATCAATATCACAACATGAACAACTCCTGAAGAATCTTCAGTGATTTTCAACTAATCAATTAAAATCCTCAGCATCTAAAAATAACCGTCCAACAATTCTTCGCTCAACCCCGAACACAAAACAAATAAATTCATCAATTTTACTCGCAATTAAATAAATTGAAATGCAAAATTCAACGCTTTAAATAAACTAACGACCAACTCCAATTTCAAATAAATATTCACAGACTAAAAAATTGTTACAAAGCCTCTCGAACAAATAACGAAAAAATAAATAAATAGAGTAATATATAATAAAAAGTTCTCTCTCTCTCTTCATTTCTTTGCACCTCTTCGGTAATCCTAAGACGAGGTGAAAGGCCAAATGAGAAATACTTTTCGATCGGGCGGCTCTACGTCTTGTGCGTCTTTTTACTCTTTATATAAGGCTTATACATCGACTTCATATAATGTTCACGTTGCCACTGGCAAGAGAGTTTGATGGTGGTTCATCTCAACCATACAGACATTCTATACATATACATAATATATATACATATATATATACACACACACACGTGTAATCTACCTTCAAGTTGAGATTTTGGCGGATTATTACACGAGATATAACCACCACCGTCTTTCTTCTTCTTTCTTCTTCATATTCGCCTTTTCGCTTTTCTCTTCTACCCTCATCCACCAACTCATTCATCCTATACAGGAAGGCAATAATGTTCAATATATACTTTTACCCTCGTTCGATAAAACCTAATAATAATAATAATATAATAGTATAATATTTTGGAATTATTTTGTAAAGATTTAGAAGAAAAAAATTCGAGCCATAATTAAAGTTTCAGAGATTCTAATGTGTTTTATGGTGTTGAAATAATTAACAGTTGTAGAGTGTTTTATGGGATTGAATAGAATTCTATTCACGTACAACAATGTAATAATATTTTTAATCAAAGAATTTTTTTTTTTTATGTTAGTTGGCTATTAAATTAAAAATAAATAGACACATAAACGTATGTAATCTATAAGTGTAGAATGTTTCTTGAGCAATATGATTAAGTGTGGGTGAGTAAAGAGGAGTTAGCAAGCGAAAAATAAAAGAGAGTTGAAGGAGGGGAAATGATAAAAAAAAATATGGCGAACAGGACACGGTTAAACGGACGCGGTAGGTCGGGGGCAAAGTTGGGACGTAATAAGGGGCGCGATAAATAACGCCGGAAAGTGGCAAAGTAATTTCGGAGCCTGCGGCTCGACCTTTTCTTTTACCTTCTCTCTTTCACGTGATTCACTTGCTCGCACTTTTTCTACTTTTACGAGTAAATGGGGGCCCCGTCTTAGTTGGTCAGAGTGTAGAGGCAACCAACAACATTAAGGCCATTATCGCAATCTCCTAATTTGCAACGAAAAAACATTGTTTTATATACAAATTATATTTGAGAAAATTTATGTTTGAATTATATGAATAGTTTGTGGTGAAAATACTTATGAAAAGTCCTTCAACAAATTTTTTTACAGATTTTTAATATTTTTAATATTCAGACGAATTTTCTTTGGTATTTTCTTTTTTTTCCATTCATTTGTGAGAGCTTTTTTTTCATGTCTTGAATTATTTGTGATTATGAATTAGTTCTGTACTTAATAGACAATATCTCGTTATTGATGAATTTAATTGATGGATTTCATCACAAATTGATAATTCAAATGATAAAATTCCGCATCAATAGTACAAAAGTTCATTAATACATAAACAAATTTTTGTATTGAATAATTAGTTCTATATTAATCTATTGATAATCTATCACTACAAATCCAAAGATTAACTCTGAAAAAATCATTACAACATTTACAGTTTTTCTACAATTCACATAATAATAAATTATAAATATGTTCTCGACACATTCAATTATTCACACTGCATTTAAATTTCCTATTGCACAATTCATTCCCATTTCATCAACCATTACCACACACAAATACTTCATGTTGAAAAATAAGTGAGCATGTTTGTGGCTTGTTATATTGAAAGCAGAATTTGTTTTTTTTTCTCCTAGCAGCAAAAAAAAAAGTTAAATCTCACCTTCCCCCAATGTTAATTATGATCAATCATGTCATAGGAAATTAAAAGCAATTAATCTTGCACGTTGTTGCGGCTGAAGCTGCCGCGCACAAATTTTACTTCTCTCTTTTACTTGTGGATGAGACGGGAAGCTCGTGTTTTTGGGCGGACGCCTCAGCCGGAAACTCGCAACCGGGTTTTCTCAATTAGCTTCTCGCCGCTACAACCGCGCACGGTCTTGCATATATATATTTTTTATGTTTCACCAACATTCTACAGTTTAACCCCATCCTCACTCATTACATTCTACCCCTCGCAATGAATCTGCCAGTGCGTCATTTCTATTTACCAAAAATATATTCACAATGTTTTTATATTATAATTAATTCATCTTAATTACCAATTATTTTCACTATTATATTTCTATTTATCATATGAACGTTTAGAAAATGTAAATTGTACAATGAAACTTGATTTTGTGTGTAGATGTTTAGGAAAAAAAAAAAAATAAGGGGTGGAGTGAAAGAATGAGGGTGATTTTCCACTTTAAAGAGTGCAAGAACATATATTTAAACTATAAAACGGCACAAGAGTTAAATTTCTCGCCTCAGTTCGTCGACAAAGAAATCACCCTTAGAGAATTCTCGAGTGTTACAGGGTAAGCAACTGTGTGCGGGATAAAAAGGCTCTAAAAAAAAAATATTACACCGGCCAATTCACTATTGTTGATGCAAGTCACGTGTTAATCGTCTGCGTATCCCAATCGAGTTTTACGCTTGAACAAAATAACGAAAATTCAATTTCACTCACGCTCCCACTCTCCCTCTTTCTTTTTTTTCTCTAACTATTATTCACGACACGCAATTGCGCTCAACGTACATTCATTATAGTTTTACAAAATAATAATGCAAATGTTAACAATAGAAATGAAAATAACTAATCAATTTTTTTGTCATTTTCATTTTAAATAATGTAAAAGTAAGATTATTCGAATTTTTTTACAACATTTCGTATACGCTAAGAAAATCCTGCTAACATAATTAAATTTAATCAATATCCATTTCCAATCACTTGTCCAACAAAATAATCCATTACGTTATTGAATAATTCATTACCAATACAATAAACAATTCACGTACTCCAATGAGCAAAATAAATTCTTCCTCTTCACAAACAATATTCCACAATTTCTCGCAATACAAATAAATATATAAAAGCAACCAAACAAATAAACGAATACAAATATATAAAACATAATCAATAATTACAATTTCTTCAACAGAAGTTTCACAATATAAAACAATGATAAATTGAATTCACTAATTTTAACGATACCCAATTGTTAAATAAGAAATGATACAGATGAATTGTAACGTTGAGTTAAAAACATTACCAGAAGAGTTTAACTAAGCATTAAATATATATGTAGTCACATATATTTATAGAGGAAATAGTACAAGTACTGCGCTCGTTTATTCTAACGAAAACAATGAAACAATTGTAGAGAACGCAGCAATCAGAAATGAGATCTCTCAGTTCGTATTCCGAGGTTTGTTCACGATCTCGATATCTTTTTTTCTCAATTTCTCTCTGTCCTACCAATTCTTTACCTTTTCTACTTTAATTTATATGCACATATATATATATACATGTACATTCTCCTTACAAGAAATATCTAAACCTATTATTTACTTCACAATACATCCAACTGACAAGAACCCTCTGGAATTATTGACATTGCTTTTGTATACGTTCAATATAAAAATAAAAATTTAATAATGAATATAAAATACAACAAATTCAATCATTCAGTACATTATCATTTCTCCATTTGCAATACATTCATTTTGTGTTGAATAATTCTATTGAATTATTAACTCGAATTGTTGAAATGTGTATGAAAGTAAATAAATTATTATTGTTGGTCTTTGCAATGGTACTTTTCAGATTCCTTTTGTGAATAGTATAATATATATTCTGATTTATAATATCTCAAATAGAATTGGTATGATAATATGCATGACGTAGTATATGAATTTAGTCAATACAAATAGTAAATTTATTTATATACGATGAGATTAAATGGAAAATTGTCAATTTTAGTACAGAAAAGTTTGAATTATATTTATATTTCATGATTATATCTATGGTGGTTTTGATTGGATTGATCTATCCTATGGTAATTGATATTTTCATTCGTTTTGCTATTTGTTTAACTTTATTTGTTTCACTATTTATTTATTTATTTGTTCATTTTTTACTCAGTGAAGAATATATTGAATTGATCATGCATGCGTTGAATTGTTTGTGGAAGCAATTGAACTGGATTGTAAATTGATAATTCGTTTATTTTCCGGACACGGGACAGTGTACAGTGAAAATGATATTTTCAGCAATGCTCTTGGCTACTCATTTCAATTTATATTTATATATGACTTCCTTTTTTTTTTCATTGCACCACATTTTTTTCAATTTATAATTACAATGTAAACAGATTGATCATATGTGAAGGATTTTCACGATATTCTTCTCGTTTATTTGTGTTTAGTTATTGACAATAAAATAATGAGATTGATAAAAAAACAAAACGTAGATAACATTTAAAACATAAATTCCAACATTCCAATTCCTATCGAGTACAAATTATTTTCTATACCACAAATACTATTCAAATCAATTCCAACAATTTTCCTTTTCATCTCCAACTATTAAATTAATTATGTAATGATATTGATAAAACTAATGATCAATATCACAACCCTCTCATCAGTCAATCATTCAAAATAAAAATCACAATCTATAACTCAAATAAAAAAACAAAATATCTCAATTAAAAAATTGTCATCATAGAATATTATCAATACAAAGTGTCAATACTTTATTGTCCTACATATTCAATGTTATCTTTTAATTGTTACAATATATTTTAAGCTTTTACATAAATAGCTATATTTATTCTATAGTTACAATTTTCACATATGGGAATATTTCACTATTTTTCATTTTATTTTATCATTCATAGTGTCTTTCGACCGCTCTCACACTCTCTACTCAATTCATTTTTTTTTATTGCATTTTTTTTCCAATTTTTATAGAGCAACACCCATTTACGCCGACCGCAGTCAGCTATCCCGGGTGACGAAAATTGTCGACATTGATCGACCGTTTCGTGCTGTCCCATGGGATACCGTTAAAATCTAGTTAAATACATACACACTCGCACACATACAATAAATTTATACATAGGTATAGATGAATAGGTATGAACGTGCGGACACATCACGACATAGTCACGCATTGTCGTTTGGCAGTTACATCCCCCAGTAACACGTGTGTGCCAAACGAATTGGAATATACTTTTTCCTTTTTTCATTAATTAATTCTTTTTTCAATTTTTCACCCTTTGAAAAAAAAAAAATTCGTTTTCCACGGACGACAGAGTTGTGTTAAACGAGCGAGATAATAATTTATTTCATTGTATTCAATTTTATTTCATTCATACAAACATTCATATGCTTTTGTTTATATTTGTTTCATTAATTTTTTTCATTTATCTTCTTGTATTTAATATATAAAAAAATATGTCAGTAGGGACGAAATTAATTGTGTGAAAATTAAAGTGGATAGGATGAAATGCTGAACTGATAAATTGTGATGAAAATAAATAGACCAAGTGAATGAGTAAAAAGAGAAGATAAAAATATAAAATAAATATAAAGAAGAGATGAAATCAGCGAGAAAATTTTCACGTGACTTCTTATATTTCTCAATGAAATTTCCTCTTTAGGCTGACTGTCCCGTAGCAGTATATAACAGCTGACGCCATCGACTGGAGTAGCGCCAGGCACAAGACTTTGCTTTTCTCACTTGGTCTTATACGTTTTCCAGGTTCAACACTTGAATACAGAAGTCCAACCACTTCGATCCACCTGTCCACTCTTGTTAAGAATTGCCCACACTAATATTTTTCTTTATTTTTTTCTTTTACATTATATTCTCCCTTTGCTCTTGATCGTTTATACGATTTTTTTTTTTCATTATATTCTTCTTTTTTCGTTTCATTCACAGTTGAACATTGAAATGTTACACTTTACATTGCACTTGTGCCAGATTGTGCACAATCAAATATATTTATTGTAAGTATTTGTGTATGAGTTAAGTATATTGAAACGATGAGAGTAAAATAAATTTGATGGATGAAAAGGTATGGTAGAAATAGAGAAAAATAAATCGTGAATGCAAGTAGGAGGAAAAGAGATTGAGAGTAAACACGTGTTGCCTGACCTACGCCGTCGTTTTTCATCCTCAAAACGTACAAAATAAAAATTCGACATTGGTCATAAAAATAAATCGGGTGAGAAATATTGAAGTCTTGAAGAAGAAATGAAAAAAGAAAAATAGAATGGTAGAAGAGAAGGAAATATAAGATGAAATAAAACTGATTCAAACAGTAATTTAGAATTTTTTTTTTGCTATGTCTGTGATTTTATAGTGCAAACTAATGAACTCTTTTCATATTTTATTATTATCGTTCTATTTTTCAATGAATGTGAGACAATTATTGTTTTATGGATGAGAAAGGTGATTGTTAATTGTATTTGCAAAAAGCTGGATTTTTATTTACATAAAATGTCTAAGAGAAAACTTCGAACTTTCTGTTTCTTTTAAATCTACAATTTCCTTCACTGGCGTTTGCTATATCTCCAGAACTTATGAATCGATTTTATTCGAACAAAATTCATTCGTTTGGTCGTTACATTCTCTATAGTGCAAACTAGAATCGGAATAATCCAAAACGAATGTGAATTTACTCACACCAAGTTCACCATTCAATAAATTCATGAAAGACAAAAATTAATTCTCATTCAAAATTGAATTCGAAAAAAATTCCCATAAATTTCACACCATAAATTCTACTAATAATAAACAAAATTATTATTCTTCCTACCTCGGTAATATTCCACCAATAGCATTTCCAAAGAATGACAAAAACATTCTCTAAAAAAATCTCATTCGAATTTTATCTCCTCCACAAACTAAATCCACCAAAATCATATATCTCCAACAACTACCAAACGTAACTACCCGTATGTAAAAAAAAATCAGCCCCTTAACTCCAACAAAAGTTGCCATAAAAAAAGGCAATGAATCACAAAGATTAAAAATTCAAAAGTACTTATCGTGATGAGAGAATACACCGAGGCAAAGGATGAATAAATAATGTCCGCGAGGACTCGTAAAATATTCCCCAAAATGTGATTGAGCTTTCTTCATTGCTCTATATTTACGCTGCATATAATATATAAATTCGTTTAGGGCTATAGGGTTAACTTGGATTTTTTCCATTGTTATACCACAATTTTATTATAGTGTATACACCATTATACTCCACACGCACTAAAAAAGAAATAGCTGACCTGTTCTCTCACTTTTCCCAGTGGACGCGTAAAGTCAGTATGCTCGAACGTATAAAAGACGCTATTTTATTTTACGCTATGGTGGATTTAACCGCATACTTGTTTTTTTTTTCCATTCACCCTCTCTTCATTCGCTTTCTCTCACCGCATACAATTCTCTCATTCTTCTACGCTACCAATTCAACCGCTTTCACTCACAATAATCTTTTATTTTCTCCTCTAATCCAATCCATTATTTCATGAAAATATAAAAAATAAATAGATAAATAGATACTACGAAATTTTATTTATTTAACACTCTGCTTTTTTTATCACCCCACTCGTTTCAAACTCGTTAAATAATTTTCCTCGAATAATCTACAACAGTTTTTACATCTCTCTTTTTTTTCTGCATTTTATTTTATTCTATCAGTGGGGTTTATATACTATATATGTAGAATTGTGGGGGTGGCTCCTGATGCTACGCGAGATGGGACGAACGACGTTTTATCCCATTGCACCCACACATTTATCTATACATATATAGAAGTGGTAGTGCGATTGGGCCGGTGGAGCTTGATTGAGCCTGTTTTACGGTGGCAGTCACAAAAACTCAACCCCCTGATTACTTCCCTATCTGCGTTGCTCAACTACCACCTCCACCAACCTTTGCATGAGTGAATCCTTCTATATACTATCGTTTCAATACGTATAGAAACAAGAACTACCTCACCAATTTATCTATGAATATATCTACAATCGTATATACATCAATCTTTCTATATCTCTTAAATTACGTAAATTGTCCTCTCGTTTCATATCAAAATTGATTAATCCATTCTCGTCTCATCAAGTAAATTGATAAACGCGATTAAAATGTAGGTTTAAAATAGTCAAAATTCTATATTGGATTCATTTGTGAGAGAGAATTATTTTAGTGTGATGAATTGATGTTTTGTGATTGAAAGAGTTTCTATATCTTACATCTTCTAGAATGAAGAAAATGAGTTATATTTAGGTGAGTAAATTATTTTTGTAGAGAAAATGTGTAGCAGTGAACATTGATTAATATAAAAGTGATAAAGACAAAATTGGATTCTCAGTTAGAATCATTTTGGGCTCACATTACAGTTGATAATCTTAACAAAGAAGTTACAAATTAGATGATAAATTTCATTCATTCATTTCCGGCTCATTCAAGATATCAACTACCAAAAAGTTCCACTTTGACAACTTTCTCATTCTATACACACATTTATATTCATTTATTTATCTGCTACTTTTTTCTACTCTCTACTACTAATTACATCCAAGTACTTTAGCCAGGACTTTTCAATCTTGGGTTCCACTCGTAAAGCTCCACTATCCATCTCTCTTGTCTTTCATTTCTTTTATATATTTTTCTTTGTTTTTTATTACTACAGTAGTTGGCTTTCTCTTTCTTCGTCGCACTTATACTCCCAAATGGGTTATAGGTGAAGATACATAGATGTATATAAATGTGTGTGTTAGTACGTCGAGACGAGTCTCTTGGCGTCTTGAGCCCGCGCCGTTGTAATTGGAGTTTCGAAAGTTTCCAGTCATTAGCACCAAAGGCCTTATCTAACATCTAATTCGGCGGTACTTTAGCACCAAAGACGAGCTTATATCCATCCCTTTTCTCACCCAAAACATTCATTATCCGCACTGATCGCTATAAACTAATTGATTGATCCAACATTAATATACACATCACTGTTGGCCATATTTGAATTTTCATTATAATTAATTGCATGAATTAATAACGATATTAGATTGATTCAATCAATTCTCACACATTATTCACCATGATCGTGAATTACAGTTTGATCTCTTAGTTCCAACTATCGCACCATTTAAAATTTGTCATATCAAACTAAAATTTTAAATAATAATTTGTTCTTATACTATAAAAAAATCTTGGACATGAATGATTACTAATCAATAACATTTTAACAAGGAATGTATTACGAAATAAAGCATTGGTGTGATGATTAATTCTTTGGAAATTTCTTTGATTCAGTTTTATCACAGCATTTCGATTTAGCTACTCTGAGTTAAAAATACCAGAAGGATTTGACATTGACAAACGATGCTGGCAAAGTGAGTTCACCTTACAAAAATTCTTTAATGAATAAAAATTGTCTCATCGTGATATGACTCATTAGTATCGTGATGAAACCTTTCAGTCATAAATAATGATGTTCGATGAAAGACCAAAGTGTCAAGGATATTGAACAAGCAGTTGATACCTAATTGGGATATCGTTAATATCATCATTTATTGCATAAAGATCCATTTGTACGTCAGAATTAAATAAAAATTTCTATTTAAAGACAATTCTTACCAATATGAAATTGATTTCATGATTGGATAGTGCAGATATTGAATGTCGAGATGGAAATCGTTGGCCCTGACACCAATTTTTACTTATTTACGTGAGTGAGAAGAAATGGAAATGGAAGTAACAGTTCGAGCACTCTGGTTTTACATTAATCAAAACACATTACTATTTTTCTTACAACTTTCACTCAATCATTTCAGTCTGAATTGGAGTGGTTGGAAATCAATAATATATATCAAGTGGAGTTACAATGATAACTGAAATAGATATTGCAATGCAACTGTAAATATTCCATCGTCACGATAAAGAACTAAATGAATAGAAGGAACTTCTTTTGATTCCGACTTCTGATACTTTGCCTATCCCATCATTATTTCAACTCTGTTCTCTGTTTTATATTTATGATATTCGAATCCTATTATTTCTAGGGGTGGCGTCTACACAGTTACAGTGACGGAAATAAAACGAGCCGATAATGACGAGTGAAAAGAAAATTTGTATAATCTATCGAGGGAATTTTTATATATGGAAATAATTTTTCTTTTCCAATGATAAAATAATAATTTATTGAATTGTATTTAGTATTATTATTTTAATCGGACGGTCGGCGTAGCTATCAAAGGTTGAGAAAGGTGATTTCACTCATCCTTTTTTGCTTGCTTCGTAGTAAAGACAGAATGAGAAATGGGTAGAGTGCTCACTTTTACTGGATCACGAAAGGGTCGATCTTTCTCATGTCTCTGTTGGATTTCGTTTTTTTCCCCATTTTATTTCCTTTCTTCTTCTTTTCCACCCTTTTTTTTTCCTACTCTGTTATATTCGGTTCGTAGCAAACAAGTTCGTATCACGTGAGCTGTGGAGTTGATCAGCCATCTGTGGATAGAGAAGTCCATTGGGCTGGTCGTGGTTGACTAGACAAGGGCGTGACCATTAAGCGCACTATTCAATCGACAATTTTCACTTACAGAACCACCCATTTTTTTCCCTTCTCTACTAAAATATTACATTTCCACTCCAACATGATCATCTGAAAAAGGAAAATAAAAATGGTTATTGATGTCTTTAAAAAAGTAGGAATTAACTGGATGGAAAAAAAATATCACCACTTTGTGAATTGTCAGATATAGGAAATTTGAAACTCGTCGATGTGGGAGGTGCGACTAAGCACAGACTGTTGAAGGATATCAAAGCATCCGGTTTCATCCGTCAAACAATATAAAGCGAATGAAAGAGATGGATCGCACATAAATGGAGGAGAATATTGACTGCAAAAAATATTAAAGATATTAAAAAAAGGGCACGAACTTCTTATCCAAATCATCCCCTCAAAGCTCTGACATTTTCAAACACTCCTTTCATACATTTTATCCCTCATAGCAGATTGAAACGTGACACTTACCATCACTGACACATCCAAACGAGTTTTCACATACATATTCACACTATTTCCACTTTCATCACAAAGAGCCACAGACTGTTCTTCCATTTATTGACATTTGAAACTAAAAACGAATATATTCACTATTTCCAGTCGTTTCAAGCCATCTTTTTAATCCCAAACGTACACTGACAGTAGGTTTCACTTCCAATTGGAATTTAAAAACCAAAAAATCACAATTGCATTGCAATCAAGAAATAAATTGATATCCCACAATAGCTCCAAAACTTATTCAGTTCAGAAATAGCAAAGTATTAATCCACTCAACGACATCTAGTGATTAGTTATCATAAAAAACATCTTCAGCATTGATTAAATACATTCAACGCTTCATTTTATAGCGCAATAGTTGATGAATTTTATTGCTATCAAATAAACGTTGGAGAAATATTAAAAGTATATAAATTTAGAATTAAAAAAAAAATCTTTCATCAGTGCTTTGTTAGAAGATTGCTGAGCAATAATCCAGAGTATATGTATTGTGATGAAACTGCTATATTGGACATATATACAAGACACTATTACTGTAGATTTACTGTATAATCTCTCTTTCCTTTTTCTATCTTCCCTCTTTCGCCCTTGTTCATTCCCCATGAAGCAAGATATCGGTAGAGGGTGGTTTGGTTATATGGCTACGTTTCGGTAGTAATCTTGCCGAGGATATGTTGAACCCTCATTTTTTTTTTCGTTCCTTGTCGTTTTTTTTCTTTTACGGTAAACCCTAAAATCCCTTTGCCCATCTTCGTTGCTCACCCACGACATGAGCACGACATGGACGAAGTCTGTCGACTGCGGTGTAAAGAGGAGTCTCGAATGAAAGGACACGTGGTAGAGCTGGAGCATGATACGATAGTGGTGGTGATGTAGAGAGGGTGGAGAATAGGGAAAGAAGTGAGAAAAACAGCGAACGCTAGCAAGATTGCTTCTTTTCTAATTTATAACTAGGCGAGCAACCCACGTTAAGTATTTACGCCTTTGGCCTATACCTTTATACTGGTATATACGTTACTCGCAACGACATCTCCAACGACTTTTGCCAACGCGTATCCAAGACACGAAATTGGCCTTGTGCAATAAGAAAGAGTGTGCTCTGTGCCACTTGCGATTTTATTTTTATTTATTTATCTACCTTTTTTTCTTTTGTCGCGTATTGTTTCTTCTTTTCATTTCAACGAGTTCCTACTGGTTTTTTCTTTGGTTTTTGCGATTTGATTTCATTGGATTGTACAAGTTGAGAGTATGGGAGGTGTATTTTTGTTTATGTATTTATTGTGTTTGAAAATATATTGTGAGAATAAAATTGCGAGGTTCACTGTGGTGGGTGATCTACTTCTGCGATTAAATGGGTTCACTCAGGGGATTATGTGAAGAAAAAAAAAGGAGATAATTATATTTTTCCAGTGGATAATTCTAAATCATAAACGTTAGGATATTAAAAATATCTAGTGAGTGTGGAAAATTAATTCATGGACAACAAAGACGGTAAAATTTTCTTTTGTTGCTCTTTACAAATTGAGTCGAACTATGTCAAATGTGAATATAAATTATCATGCAATCGTTCATGCATTCTTTGGGACAAAGTATCGATTAATTTATAATGGTTGGGTAACTTTGAGATATTGTCATTCAAGTCTCTGTGAAATTTATAGTTGGATGAATTTACATGATGTGAATGGTAGACCAAGATGTGAAAGACATGGATACGATTGAGATTAAATAGGAAACAGAATGTCTGAACATTTCATTTTTCTTTGCTGCTGGGTATTCAATAAGTAAAAACACAGAATTATTAATGGGAGTTTACATACCAGTAAGAATTTCCGAATTTATACTTCACCAAGAGAGTCGACTAACAATGGGTTTCCTTATCGTGATAATTATTTCATTAACCATCAATCCAGAGAATAGACTAAATGAACATTCGCTCCTGGAAACGAAAACAAGAAGAGATGGAATTGAATTGTAATTAGTTGGTATTAATAAAAAACTGAATATTAATATTATAATAGCGAGCTAGATGTGTTACAATTAATTCAATACTTACAGTTTATTGAAAAGAAAAAACAATCGCTTCATGATTTGAGATATTTCAGCCCTCGTAAGGTTTTTCTCACCAACTCCAGACATCCATAGATTTGATATTGAATTTATTCTTCATATCTTCCGATAAATTTGGGATTTTCGTCATGTGATAATACAGGAAAATTCGTTTTTAATCTGAAATTCCATTAAATACTCATCGTTACAATTTTTTCTAGTTATTTTATCTATTCCTTTTTTTTTGCCTACTGATATACGTGAAAATTCTTTTTATCAATTGCTATTGGAAGAATAAAAAATGGAAGATATCCAACACGTAGAAGAGTATATAAACGTCTGATCGAAATGCGGAAAAAGCGTTTTTATGTGTGAAAGATACATATGTATAGATATAATATACATATACATATATATGAATATCTGAATTGCAAATTTCATTTTCTTAATGGGTGAAGAGCTCCGGCGTTTTTACCTAGTGTGAGTGTGGCCCACGGCATGAAAACCTTGAAATGCTCCTGACGACGTCGTCTTTTCTCGCGTTCCTTCCACTTCTCTCTTCACTTCTCTCAATCCCTTTCCATGCGCTCCTTACCGACCTGGAAAATTCACTGATCGTTAACTACCGTTCACCTCCATCACGTTCATTCAATTCAAAAAGCGCTTTACGATAAATGGAAAATAATAAAAATGAAGAGAGAAGAAAATATATAAATATAAAATGTCTATTGTACAGAAATGATAGAGAAAGAAAATGAACACAAGAATTGTTCGTGGCCGAATTTGAAATTGAAATTTCCAAAGATAAAGAGGAGGAAAATGTTCGGATTTTACAATGTGATTTTATAGTGATATTTTTCATTCTGAACAAAATCTTTCTACAGTAAAATACAATTTGATTAAATGGAAAACTTTATTTGAGATCTGTTTTCGATACTTTATATTGAGCTTGATTTGGTATTGATGAGAAAATTGAAAACAAAATGTGTACAAATAAATAAAAGAAAATATAACAAATCTTTGCTTTTTTTTCGTAGTACTTTTGCAATTGTGGAAATGATATTATTCGAGATGGAGTTCGGAAACGAGGTGACTCTCCCAGATAGTGGACTCTTGGACAGTTGGACAGTTGGATGAAGTTTGGGGCCAAGTCTCGCATTGGAGACACCACCAAGAGTAAAACTATCTAAAATAGACGAGCAAGTATGAGTGAGAGAAAGACAACGGGAGAACAAGAAAAAAAAAAGGTAGATGAAGAAAATGAAAAAGTAGAAGACGAAGAAGTCTATTGGACGTCTTGGAAAGTCAAGTTTGTGACACGCCATGACGTCTTTATCAAGTTACAGCTTTTGTTTCATCGTGAGAAAACAGAGAACTCGACGCACTCGTCACAGATTGATATATTCAGCATTCCTTCATATACAATATGAATTCAATTTTATTTATTATGATTTTTTTCCAGTTAAATTAGTATTATTATTAAAACTGCTAACGGATAATTCTATAGAATTTTTATGGAATTAGATATTATTCTGGCGTCTTTATCGTCCCCAAGAATAATAAATTCAGTTCAAGTTTCAACAATTATAAAGAGCCATAATTTCAAAATGTAATGACACATAAAAACTCAATAATCACTCCACTAATAAATTAAAAAAATTTATGTACTCGATAATTGTTTGTTGATCGTGTAGACATAGAAATATGTTGACAAGACACGATAGTTGAAGAGGGGAGGAGAAAGGTAGAGAAAATAAAGGATGAATAGGATGAAGAAGAAAAAAGTATCAGGATGAGGATGAAGTGTATATATTGCTTGAGCAGCCTCCGTTTCAAAGATAGATCGACTGAATACGAAATTCACGTGGGCAAAGAGACACGTGGCATTAAATCACTCTCGAGAATGGCTAAATTATTGATGAATGCATAGACACATAGATACTCATTTAAAAAAAAGGAACAGAAATAATAGAAAGAGAAAAAAATACAGAGTTCCAGTTTATCTTTTCTTTTTGAGTTCGCTTTTCTCAAACAACAAACAAATAACTAACTTTTCATATCATGGATATGCATAGATGTTTTTTTCAAAGATAATCATTGGAATATTTAAAAGGTGAGAATTTTCACAAGCACAATGAACATTTTATGGAAAAATAAATACAAAGTAAAAATTCTATCCCTCTAGTTGAACGCGAAATTGAAATAAAATTGTATGAAAATAAAGAAAGCAGGAGAGATGAAAGAAGTTGAAGGGGGTGAATGAAAGAAAGAAAAAAAAATATTCTTTCTCTTCAAATCTTAAACCTAACAATCAAATTGCGCTTTTCTTTCCGATTCGCAATTTCAACCGTGAACCCTTCGTGATTTTACTGCGACGCAGTATAGAAAGTAATGTAGAGAGTGAGAGCAAGTGAAAGAATGAGAATGAAAAGAAAATCTGGGAAAGCTGCGAGGGTGAAAAGGAGAAAGAGAAGTGTGAGACAACTTAAACACCATCTGGCAAGTAGTAGCAAGTAATAATTGAGTCAGGCGAGAATAAGAAAGAGAGAGGAAGCGAATATGGGAAATGGTAAGGGTGGGAAATAGCTCTCTGTGTTTGTGTAGGTGTGTTATGTCTAAAGCCCCAGGTCTGATTTTTACGGTGTCGGCAAGGTAGAGCGCACGATCGCTACCAGAATTCGAAATCAGGGGTAGATGGTAGTGAACTAGCGCAGCACTAACTTTCACGAGAATATGAGCAGCTGGATCGCGTTGCAATTGCCCTCTCCAATCTGTTGGGAAAAAGGAACAAGAAATAAAATCATTTTTTCATTGCTCACTTGAATGCCAATGATTTTGCATGAATGCGAACCTATTTGTCTCTCATTAATGTATATTGGTCAATAAAACATCTTGGTCGGTGTATTCTTTGATGTATATGGGCGATATTTAAATTTAGATAACCAGAATTCATTGGAATTGAAGTTGATGTATGCGATGAAGTTATGTATAAGTTGAGGAAGTTTTCGAGTTTGTGGAAGCAATTTTTTCTTGATTATTTCTTAAATTTATCTTGGAGAATTGAATGAGCGCGCATTATTAAAGTTTTGACGAAGGAAAATTCTGGTGATTGTTATTTGCTTGAGAAGACATAGAATTTTATACTGATTATAATTTTCGTGTCGGTTTTACTGTAGACATTGTGACATTTCTATTCATGGGTGAAGATTCATGAGAATTTTCTGATAATTGTAACAAGAGTGAACTTCGTTGTTATTATAATTGGCAATACATTTTCGCGAGTTCAGTTGTGTTTTATTTATTCATTTAAAATCAATTGGGAAATTTATTGGAAATCGCAGTCATCTATAAATATTTTGAATTTGTGATATATTTCGAAAGATGGACGACACTTCGATAAAGGATTCCAAATCACTTAAAAATCCAATACCGTGAAATGTCCATGTTTTAACAGTCGTACATTTACTGGAGATAACTTTCATGAGTTATTAATAATAAACGATGTGGAGAATTATTTTAGACAGAAGGATATGGATAATAATTATGAATTAATACTTGTGGAATTGAATTTCTAGATAATATACATCACTGTCTGATGAAATCTAATTTTCAGACAAAATTATAGAGGATGTGATCGGCGAAAGATTACGGAGCTTATATTTCTCGAGAATTTGATTACTTGATCTCATCCAAAATTTATTATTTCGGCATACAATGATTTATTTAATCATACTTACGTGGATCACAACTTCATCAACAGTGATAGAGAATTCCATTCTGTCTTTAAACCTTCTGAGAAATTCAGCAGTGAACTTTGTCACTCAATATCCACATCGAAGAATCCCTGCAAAATCGATGTTATTATATTATTTATTTTCCATACGAATTGTATAGCTTGAATATTTGAATGAAGAATTATTTTCTGATCCAAAATAAACTCTGCTATTTTCTGACACACCCTGATATATTCTGAGCATTCAATCCGGAGTAAATATGAATTCCACGTTCACCATGAACCACAGCAATAAATTTATTTCTGAGTGCAACTGTGAGAGGATATTCCTGTACGCTATAGAGTATCGTGACTAATAAAAATGATATGAAAACAACTGCAGCAATTAACACTCTATTGTCAATTCATATGCAAGTTATTCAGAGTATCTCAAGCATAGAAATAAACGTGCAGGAAAAAATATCAATAAGAATAAATACAGCAAACTGCAATGATGACAGCACTCTTTTCAAATTCCCATGGCCTTTTTATTAATAGCTCGTAATGTTAAAAAGTCTGAAAATAATAATCTGATAGTAAAAGAAATGTATTACACAATCTCAGTTGATAATTCCAAATTTTGAATAATTCATGAACTCAGTTCTCTCTCTGCTGCATTGCAAGTTGTAGAAAATAATGAGCTGAATATAATTCTGTTTCTTCAACAGACTGATAAAAATTGCCTAGAAAGTAAAGAAAAATCTTTCTATTATTATCGTCGTGGTTGAATCTTTGCACCATCTGAAACAGAGTTCAAATGACTAAATGAATATCATTATCAATATAAGCTCATAAATGTTCATCAACTCTGTGTAGCATCTCAACATAGCACCATCAAGGACTATCGAAATCAATATTCCATATTGCAGCTCCCATGTGTAGCTAACGAACAGCATACTAATATCATTTTCCAATCTTAGCAAACAATCATAATCTGTTAAATGATTATCAAGTGATATTATCTGTCCACCCTGATTACAAAGCAGAATTCAAAACCATTGGACATAAATCCATTTCAAATTCTTTTGTTTAAATGTTATCAAATACTTCAATAGCTACTTTCTAATTAGGGCACCCAAATATTATCAACAGTCAGGAAATAGTACAGATCCAACAACAACCTTGGCAACATTTTATACAATTAAAATCTTAGCATCTCTGAAAACATTGTACATATACATCTACCCATCTCCAACCAACCGTACATTTAATTGTACTTCGTTGGAACATTGCAAGCAAATCATCATGAAATTATCAAGAACGTCGAGTGCAACGCATAAATACTCTACATACTTAAATATTCATCATATATATTCATACACACATTTATATATATACATGTATACTCAACACCACCTCACGATGGCTAAACGCTGAGATATATAATTTCCGGAACGAAATAAACGCTATCTCCGGGCGCAGGAAGTTCCCTCGAGGGAATAGTGCGCCAATGTAATCCAACAGAAGAGAGGAAAGACGAAGAAACCGGAGGATGTCCTCTACGCAATGAATTTCAATGTAGCTTAACCTCAAAATTATTATTTTGCACTTAAAATATCAACGAATAACTTTACCTTGATAATATAAACAACAAATCACTCACATTACAAATGGTTATACAAAAACAGATCTATTTGTCTGATATTCGATGAATCAATTTATTATTTTCCGTTTCCGGCTGAGTCACGTAGTGAAATGGCCGATCTTAGTGCGTGTCAAGATGGCGCCACTTATCACTGCAAGCTTGCACGCCATTCACATACACTTTTACGCAATTATTTGTGTATATAGACATAATATTAATATCATATGTATGTTTCCCCTCTTTTTCTTTATGCCAATCCAATGAAGTTTAACGAGATCAGATCACAGGAGCCTTGAGAAGGTTCAATTCCTAAAAGGAATTTCTTAAAGGAAATGTCCCAGAACAATTTGTTGCAAAGCTGTATCTGTAAGTTTATTATCGTGACATTATTTTATATTCTTTCTTCTTTATTTGAATTGCGAAATATTTCTTTGCTTTATCACGATGTGATGTCAAACTTTATTCGAAGAAAGTTTGTACGATGATGATGACGATGATTGATCAATTGATTTTTATGACGTGTGATAAATTGAATGAGACTGAGCACACACGTATTAGTTTAACGGCCAATGCCAAAATGAAATTCTATCTCACTTTATATTCTAATAATGGCGGTTTTCGTTTATTTACACATGAATATGGGGAAAAAAAAGTCGAGAGCCGGATTATACGAAGCTGGTTTGTTTATTATTTTATATTTGAATTAAAAAAGTATGCGTGGATTAACGAGGAGTGAATGAATGTGGTTTTCATAAGAGCGAGAAGGAGAAGAGAATGAGTGAAAAAAAAATGAGATTGATAAATTTTTTCACATTTATTTTTTCATCAATGGACTATTCGATGCATTGGTGAGTTCTGATGAGATTTTTTTCAGAATTGCCTGGACGGTTTTAATTCACGTGATTTTTAGTTCGTAAATTGATGAAGCGAAATATTTTTATTTTTAAGTAGATGGGAAAATGTCACGATGCATTTGTGAATGGACAAATGGAGGAGAAAAGAAATTGAAAAACTGATTAGAAATTGATGGTAAAATGTCTGGTTGAGTTGAATTCTTGAGATTAATTAGGTTATACATTAAGACCGAAATTGCCAGCATTTAAATCTTATATGTAGAATAGAGAGATGAAAAAAAAAATGAAGAGATTATGATTGCATAGAGAGATGTTTCAATTTCATTTTTAATATCAGGGGAAAATCAATTGGATGATAATCAGGTACTCCCTCGACCTATTCCAGATGAAGTAATAAGGTAAAAATAATTGTTATATTTATTAACTCAATGGTTTTACCATCAGAAACATCCAAGAGATAATAAATATATACATTTTACCTTTTTTTGTATCAGCATTTATGAAGTTTACGTCAAAGATGAAACAGTAGTACCACAAAATGGAAAAAGTGATGTCAATGTTTTGTTAAGCAGCATCAACGACCCGGATCATCTTATCGAAGTGAATCACTGAAAATTGACAATAAAATTAATGAGATCTCATGAAATATGGAATAAGTAAATTAATGATAATTATAATGACAATGATTTAATCCCAGGACGACATTGTGGATTTGGAGGCAGCGATGGATGCAGATGTTATCAATGTGGACGGTAACATGATCAAAATATTCGACAAGGACATGGACATTCCAGCAGAAACGAAGAATAAGGCATGAAGATATTACAAATGAGAGAAGAAAGAGTTGATAGAGTTGAAAGAACTGATTAATTAATTAATTCTTTTACATTTTCAGGTATTAGAACAAAATATAATTAAACCAGTGAACGAAGTGGCAGTTCCCTACGTACAATCTGCTGAAGCAACAAATCTATCATCATCAAATACATCACGATTGATAGATAAAGACGATCCACGTTCACGACTTCACTTCGTGAAATATCTTAAACGCGATGGGAAAACGTTGAAAATATGGGAATGTGGCATTTGTAAATATATATTTAATAATAATTATTGAGTACACAACCGGGAGTAAATAAAAATTGTTGGCTGCTCTTTTGTTTTATGAACACCAAAACAGGTTCCAAGGAATTTCGTCACCAGTACACATTGATGAGGCATTTACCCACTCACACAGACGAAAGAAACTTCAAGTGTGACGCTTGTGGCAAAGCATTTCGGCAACTATCAACTCTCAGTCAGCACAAAGCCATACATAGCGATGCCCGACCATACGTGTGTGAATACTGCAAAAAAACCTTCAACAGGTTCGTTCAAATTATAGGAAAACGAAAACAAACCAACAAACATACAAACAAACAAATAAAAAAATTGTAAAAGCAAGTTATAAGCACACAAACTGAAGACAATGTCGTGTGGGCGATTGGCCTTTTGCAGGGTTTCCACGTTGATATCCCATCGGAAAACACACTCGGAGAATAAGCCACACAAGTGTCATCTGTGCGGCAAAGGATTTCATCAAAAAGGTTCCACTCATCCATTCCATCATAAAATAAATCTATTGAGAGGAATATGTCCATTCCTTTTTTTATCTGTTTCATTTTATTGAGAAGGAACGATGATACGATATCAATTGCATTGTTATTTATCATACTCTTCATTTCTTTTTTCATTTTTTCATAAGGCAATTTGAGGAATCATGTTTTTACCCACACGAATGAACGACCATATAAATGCGAATTGTGCAACAAGGGTTTTAATCAAATGTCCAATTTAGTTTGTCACAAAGTAAAGGCTCATGCGCATGTTGAAAAAATGCAATACTCATGTGGAATATGTGGTAAAGATTTTCCACGGCGAGTTTCATTACGTTCACACGAAGAGTCAAAGCATGGAATTAAATATCGCAATGCCAATGGATCACAGACAAAAAATAGTAGCAGTAATAACCAAGCTACAACATCAAAGAAAAATATCAAAATAATTGAATTGGCTAATGAAGATGATGGTGAGGAAGAAGAGGATGATAATGAAAACGATGGAATTAATATTCCAGTGAATGATGATGTTGCACAATGTATCGAAGATATTTTAGTTGATAAAATTGATACGAAAGCTATGGAGAATGCAGTTATTCAGGGACAAATCCCATTTGCATTGTTCAAACCCGCGAGAGGAATTCCAGTTCTTGTTAAAGTTACCCCAGCTGGTCCACATCAGGATGTAATTGGTTTTTTTTTGCCATTCACAATATATTTTATATGTGGGGAATTTGGTCGGAAATTCGCTCACTATCAAAAATACAGACGTGTTCCAAATGTTTCCCTGAATGAATCTATGGGATATGAAATAGTGTGAAGTTGATGTAGAATTTTATCGAAAATGAATGCGGAATTTTTTTCTCACTGTGAACACCGCGTTTTTCTCCATCATCGGAAATGAATGTTACATGCTTGAATTTCTCCAGAGCATTTCATTCCACTATAAATTCTTTTTTCTAGAACGGAACAAGTTCTCTGTATATATTCTTGATGTGTTCACACGTTTGCCAGCCACACTTGTTTGAATAATAACTTCACCATAACTCCATTATTCCATGCCAGCACCATCAACAATGGACGCGATCGAACAACCGAACAGAAAAAAAAACACAACTCTTCTTCCATATAGAAGATAAAAATAAAGACTGAAAAACTCAACAACGTTACCCATATCATATATGAATTTTTCACTGAAATCCCCACATGTATATCGAAAATTCCAACACCTTTCTCATTTCTCTTCATCATTGCATAGATGTTGACACCAGCCAACGCTGATGATCTACGAATGACTGGAAAAATGAGTCCATCATTTAATGCAAATGATTGTGATAGTAAAGCAGTCCAAGTAAAAGTGCCAGTAGTAGCAACGGTTACACAAAGTATTTTACCTGATGGAAAGAGTAATTTTGTTATTGAACCACCAAGTTCTGATCAAGATCAAGGTAAGAATAAATTGATCAGTAGTTCATCTTCATATGAATTACAAAATCACCAAATAATTAATGTCATTTGATTACACAGTGGAAAATATTCTGACGCCACTAGATTCACAATTTTACAATAACGAGTCATTAGGTGAGTGTGAACAGCAGAGTGAGCCCAGTCGCACCAGTTCAATGGGAGATTGCAATGAATTGTTGGAGCTCGCAGCCCAAGGCGGAATACAATTTGTCCGCGCTACTGAAGACGGTCGTTATGAAGTGATGAGTAATAGTGAGGCGCGCGATTTAATGGCACAAAATTCTCACGACGTTACAATACTTGACGGTGCTGAAGCCGGTGCAATAAATTCAATGAATATGCGGAATAATATTAACGATAACAATGTGATTGTTGGTGATGATGACAACCAAATAATGGTTTTGGATGGCGGTGGCTGTGGTGCCACTAACACACCGGATCGGAAATCGATAACGGCAACAATGGATGGTATCGAAGTGCTCGGTGATAAAGACATTAGAATACTTGATACGAAAAACTTTGATGAACGCTTTGTCGATGGTATGACTTTCTTTCCACAATCAAAAATTGACGATTTGATATCTTATGGTGGAACAAAGTCGATGGGATTTGAAACAGCCTTGCCAATAATTGCAAGCGACGATGACAGTAAGTACAATATAACCCATCGAAATATATTATTTATTATGAAAATTCAATGGAAATTAATAAATATGTGCCCATCGGATTATTTTAATTTGAAGAGATAAAAAATCTAGTCAATTGTCAATGCAAATTTTCTTTTGATTTTACCTTCTGCAATGGCATTTGAATCTTTTCCTCATCGATTTCCTTTAAATCCTTCATATAGTAATGGCGACACATCAAGATTTTTCCAGTTTATTGAGTCATCATCCTCATCATCATCATCATCATCTGCATCATCATCATCATTCGGCTGATATTTCAACGTTGCCGTCTATCACGTCACAGTCCTCAATGATGCCCCTGTTAACAAAAAATAACAATGATTTATCATCTCAGTCATTATATAATGAGACACTTCCATATTTAAAACATTCTCGAACATTCTCTGATGATTTTAATATACTTGGGGTCGATGGCAATTGCATGGACGATACAAATTCAGTGAATGTTTACGACACGAAAATCAAAATACCAGAGTTTGATGATATGGTCACTGAACAGAATTTATTGCCAATTAATCAGGACGTTAAAATATTGAGTGGCCGTACGCAAATTAATAATGATACAAAATTGACATTGCCAAGCTTCAATGATATGAAAATTCTCGGTCCAAAGTATCAAGAATTTGAAGCAACATCACAATATCATGATATAAAAATATTTGGCGGCTATGATCAATATTTGAGATCAACACCGGTAAATGGGTATCGTCCTGGTGGTGATCCAACAATAATTGAATCTTCAATTGGTCGGAAGGACATTAAACTATTGGAAAAAAAAATGGACACACGATTTAACGAGGAGAATAATATTCAAGAGGATGGTTACATTAAGGTAGAGAAAGAACAGAAATTAGAGCCGTTTAACAATTCATTGGAATCGTATGTTGATGTTAATGACAATGACTTTACGTATTCCGGTGCTGTTAATCCCAATAATTAATTATTTCAAATTTTATATACAAAAAAAACATGATGGAGTAAGGCGAAACAAAAGGTGATTCTTAGAACTTTATACAGACAACAAGTGTCGAAACTACAATTCGCCAATTTTAAATTATTTATCTTAATTTATTTCTTTTTATTATTAATGATTGATCTTTTTTTCTTGTTGAATATATTTTTTCTCAAGTCTACATTCGTCGTACTATAAAGGCGGTGAAATGTTAAAGCCTTTTATATAATGTGATTTTTATTTGTTTATTTAGTTGTTCAATTAAGTTGTTCTATACCTCATTAATTCATTCGTTTTTTCAATATTTCAAGGTCCCATCCTTCTCCACAAACAATTCCCAATCCATGTGCTCCTCATCAATAATTATTCCCGATTTTCCTGATGTTGATACAACAAGAAGCACGGAGAAGGCTGCGATAACGGATAATTATCTGCTTCAAGTAAATAAATTATATCAGAAACATTTTTTTATGCAATAATTAGAACGGAAGATAGATGGACAATTATGGACTCCCATCTAATTCCTTCTACTTTTTCCATTTCAACATTACTTTCTTCTATTTTGGATACACAGGCGAGTGCTCTGTGCGATTCAGACTATCTCAATTTCGAAGCACGAAGCGTCGAGGGTCCCAGCAGCCAAACAAACAAAGTCTTTACCCTTGATGGTCTGCCAGACCTCAATTGATCGTCGTTGAGCAGCTTTCTATATATGTATTCCTCTTCCTCGCTCCCATTTCCTCCCATACATCCTGTGCTGCTTTATTTTTATTTTTATCGCTTTTTTTTTCTCGACATTTGTGCGTGTCTCCTTTTTTTTTTTCTCTTCTCCAAACACTTTTCATCATTTTATCACCATCTATGTCGCGATAATTTTCCCTTTTCTTTTTTGAACAAACGAATGAATTTAATAATATTGTGATGATTGTATTAATCGAAATTTTGTTTTTCTCGATATAAGGAACAACAATAATCTAATGAACATAATTATATTCATGTGTACAAAACCGTATTGATAATATTTATTTTGAAAACGCACGTGAATGTTGAAGATAAAATATATCAATTGTTTGTTATTTCGTGGGAAAACAAATTGAAGGAAAAGAAAAAAAGAAATATATATGAAAGAGGAAAATATATGAAACAGAAATAAATCTTTTGATTAATCATTCTTGGTTCATTTGCAGAATATCGACCTGGGAAAATAATAGAATTGTATAAATGAGTTGATGTGTCTATATGTTTAATGTTTGTATTCGAGTTGGGTAGGTCTTTCATTTCCTCAATTCTCTCACGACTCATTCCCACCAAGAGTTTTCGTTGGAGAAAATCTTCAAACTACGATGATCATGGTTATGAAAGGTTTCCTCTCGCTCAACCTTTTCCATTCTCTTCTTCACTTCGAAACAAAAGAGAATGTGAAGATTTCAGAGGAGAAGTGTGAACACTCACTCGCTTATCACCGTTAGAAAGAGAAAGAGCTGAGACGCGCAGGGCTGCAGTCGACATTTTCCAACCCCTCTCCTTTTCTATTTATTTTATTTTCCTCAATTCTCTTTTTTCCTTCTTTCGTTCTATTTTTTAGTTTTACCCCTCTTTTTTTTTCGCCTTCCCATCAACACTGTCATCGTGTGGCTAAGGAAACTTTTCTTGGATTCTCACTTTCTTATTTTTTTTTTTCTATTCTCTCATCACAATTTTTTTCTTTCTTTGGTTATTATCTGAGCTTATACGTTTGCTACGTATTTACACTCTATTCTCTTTCCGTACACTTTTCTTGAATTTTATTTTTATTTTTCCCTCTTATTTTGTTGTTTTCTTCTTGTTTTCCATCCTCATTTTTTCTCTTTTGCTTTCGTCTTTGCCTTTCTGTTGGTCGTCTATACGATGAAGAATAAGTAAAGGGGTACGAGCGTACTCCGCGAACAAAGCTAGATCGAATTTGGAGAAAATAGTCGTGGACGAGGGTTGAATTCGTGACGAGATAATTCATGATGGTGGTGGTAGCGGTTGTGCCTCCATCTTTCCACTACTCCTCTTGGGAACAACAAAAGAAAATGCATGTTGAGCACGTGCGTTTCTCTCCTCAATTCGCTTTTGAAAGAAAGTGTAGTCAACTTGGTGAATTTCATTTAATTTCTATTCTACATTCATTATTTCAAATTAACTCAAAAAATAAAAATATTTTAGAATTAGACAGTTTTAAATAATGAAGGGAATTTAATTATCACCCATAAATTATTAACAAACTGGTCATTAACTCATTTGCCTTATGCATTAATGTGAATGAAAATTCATATTTAAACAAAAGTGTTTCTTCATTTTAGCAGTAGTTATCACTTGCGAATAGTCAGGCAGTATTGGAAAAATTTATATTGTACAGCGTTCTTTCACAGCAATTGGCACATTTTCAAAACTTAATTAATCGTTTGTTGCAGAATAGTTTTAATTAGGACAAAAATAATTAAAATACCAAATGAAAAGACATCGAGAGAAAATTGAACATTTGAAATAATGAAAGGAAAATAATTTATCTTTCGTTCGTATTCATACCTTTATCATTTTCATTCATTGTTTTGTTCAATATTGAACATTATGATGATTAAAAAATAAGAAGAGGGTTGTCTATCTCTGGTTCACATTGCAAAATATATTTTCTGCATTTATAAATTCCACTCTCACCATAAATAATCCTTTCTAAGTATGTATTTATAAACGTATTTATATACGAATAATCCACGTAAAACTGACAGACTGGCTGGTGAATAGATGCATCAGTGAACTGCTTTACTCTGAAACAAAAAGAAAAAAGTGGAATAAACAACCAAACAAAATATTCATCCAATGGAAATAATTCATGGTCTTTCATTTTACACTGGAATCAAGAATGTATAATAAAAAGAAAACAAACTAAAATAAAATCTCACTTAATCGTTATTAAAATCCAAGTTTGGTCATATAGTTACGAGAAAAAAAGGAGAAAAAGAATCAGAGAAGAGATAAAATGAAGGATAAAAATACATAAATGAATAAATAGTTTTTCTTTATTCACTTACAATCTCGTAAGCTCAATTTCACAGTTGATGCACTCACTGTGTTACTGTTTCCTCATCTACTTTGCATCGTATTATTTCAACACGCATCTTATACTCTACTCAAGAAGCAACATCCATTTTATCGTTAAGAAGATGAGGATGTGAGCAAGAGCGAGAAATGTTCTTAGTGTTTGGAGAACCGTGAGAACAATGTCGTTAACGACGACAGGTCTGTTTGGAGATAGACATATATACTTATGTATTATATATGAGTGTACATAAATATATTGTATATATTTATAGATAGAAGAAGCAGCAACGTTTCGAGCTGTGCACAAGAAATAACAATCCATTTTCAAGAAAAATATAATGAAGGATTGAATATGAAAGAGATGTTTTCAAACAATGGTAGGTATTAACTCAATTTAAATTATTCATACAATTGTGATAATGGAGTAATGAGGTGCGTATCAGTTATTAAAGATTGAATTGTATTTTCAGGTATCGTGAAGTAATATTGAGTGCTGTCGACTCTCGTTAGCAGCAAAATTCAATACACAATTGATGATGATTGCTCATCCATGAGATTTTATTGTTTCTCAAGTAGTATTTAAAGATTGTAAGACATCAAATGCTAATGATGGAATTAATTCCAATTCACGACCAGCATTTCAATTGGAATTATTATGGTGAAATGATGATTCTCATTGGGTAGATGATTGTTTCAATAGAATTGTGAGTGGAGATGATTTCCTTTGTAATTCATTTGAAGAGGACTTTATGAACGAGATTTTTCAGATGAACTTTCGTAGGATAAATTTTAGAAAACAATTTTCACTAAATTATAATGATGCATTTTCTTGTTCAATCTTTATCAGCATATTCAGATGCCTCTTGGGGAATGTTTCTGAAGCAGAAATATCAAGTTTCTTCGATAACTGTTCTACATGTACCCACATGTGATACAACTATCTTGTTAAAATCCGAAATTGCATCCTCACCAAGTCATCAGGTTTAGTAAGCCATCACATCCCATCCTCATGTTCTAAAGTGAACAACATGACTTATACTCATCGATTTCATCAGACGTTTACAAAGCAAACTCTGAGTAAATGGTCACATTGAATATGCAGAAAGAAGAAATCTGCAATAAGAAAAAAAAAATGGATGAATTAAACAAGGAATTTTCAAGACTCATTGTCAGTATGAAGAATAAATGAATGAAATGAAAATAGAGAAATAAAATATATTAGTAAATTGAAGAAAAAAAAATATAGTAGATGCAGTATTGATCCAATTCTATATCCATTAATTTTAATTTGAATTCGGAATACAAACGAACAGGAATTGGTATATAATACTGCCGGAAGTGGCATTGGAAGTGATGGCTTTGGATAGTTGTGTAACGATGGTAAAGCGTGCGTTGCAGTAGAGTACGATGTGTGCATTCGAGAGTAAGATGGTTTGCACGAGGGCAAGAGAGGAAGATATGAAGGGAGTAACGTTTTGAGAGGTGGAACAGAGGGTGAAAGTGGAGTCAATCGTGCGAAAATGGCGTCTCGCCGTGAAGCGGAAGGGATTCACCCAACCACCCACATATGTATACATGTTGTATATGAAAGAGAAATGAGGGGAAGTAGAAAAGCAGATAGACCAAAAGGATGAATGTTACGAATGAAGACTGACTATTAAGTAGTACAGTCATTCAGAATTAATGTTCTCTATGAAGAGCAGTAAATGATAAATGATAAATGATAAATGTGTCAATTAGCATTATTGATTGAATATAAATATTGTTGAAGAATATTGATATGAATTTTGTAATGTAAATAAATTGCTCAAATGATTTTGTTGATTCAATGATGTGATGTTTTGGATTTCGTTCTCTGTTAATTATTGCTTGAATGTCGTTGTTGTTTGAGAATTAATTATGTTTCTGCTGATGTTTATTGATGAAGTTTGATTTATTGGATGATAATATTGTGAATGTAAATTGATGGAGAGTTTTCATAATGAATTTTTGGATTTGAAAATTGATGAAATTGTGTTGATGGTAAAGTTATTCTGGGAATGGTTCAACAATTGTTTATTTCTCTTTGATATTGTAAGATTCTCAAAATCTTGTTATTGCACACCGAAGTATTCGTCATTACTCTATCCTGTTCAATAAAACAAAGTGCTAATTCTTATTTGTTCCATTTCGACATCATCAAAATAAGTATCTTCTACCTGTATACCTAAATATCATGCACAATACTATAAGCTCTTCATTTTCTCCCTGTACCATCAAATAAATGATTCCCATTTCAATCTTCATCATCACCTGAATAAACGAACACACTTCATCAACATTAAATCCAATAACTTCTCCATAAATCATCACTCAAATCTAATAATTCAAATGAATTAATCAACCAATCAATCCCCTCACTAAATCTCATCATCACTTTATTCACCACATCCAACAATTCTCAACGACAAAACCCAGTCATCAATATCACACGTTTCAAATCAACCAATTTCAATATCACCTTTCATTTCTCTTCTATTTTTCTCAGTTGTAAAAAGGTCCCAGCTGAATTCACACTCGCATGCATACCAAACTAATATATAATCCGGTTCCATTTTTTCGCGGTCAATTTGCCATTTCACACATTTCGTCGTCCAGAATGAAATGCAGAAGGTACCAATGGCAAATATATCCACATATATGTGTATTCCCTATTCTCCTACTTCATGTTGGAGCACATCTGACGGTTCAAAGTTCGCAATGGCTAACTCACATCCACACACACATACACTTCACTTACTAACACACAATGATGGTATAGGTTTTCTGCGCTGACCACAGTCCTTTCTTGTCTGATGGCCATGTGCAAAAGCGTTTTTACGACTGACGAAGCTAACAGTCTCTTGTCTGAGGATAAGAGAGAGAGTTAAATCCCAACCAGTCTCACATACTGAGTAACATACTCTGTAACGGATGAAAACGCTTCTGCTCAACTGTACATGAAAGCTATACAGTTATATCAAGCAGATAAATACATAGTTATTTATATATATACATATAATGTGGCTATAATTCTCATTAGCTTCATTTCCATTGTGTGAATATATTCTATAATAGCCAGATGGCAGAATTTAATAAGTCGAATTAAATTTGGAGTAAAAGTGCCAGTGCCATGATGAAAATGTGTCTGAATATATCACGAATTTTCTTGGAATGAGCTTTCACTTTTAGTACGTTCAACTGTTACATTTTCGTCTTTAATTCATCGTTGATCTTTTATCAAAGTGAAAATGAATTTTACGTTGAATTTCTGGTTCGTGTGATAGTTATAACATTTCAATGTTCATCTTCTTGTGAAAATGATTTAGGTGGATGGGAGGATTGGTGGAGGAGTGGTGTTTGAGACTGGGAGCAGATGGTGCAGTTTTGGAAGAGTAGAGGCGTTGATTATGGACGGAGGGTTGTAGAGGGATGAGGAAGGATTTTGTATTGTATTTAATTTAGTTTGACGATTGTTGTATTGTGTGGTGATTATTTATTGGGATGGGATTTATTGGGGGATTTTCCAATGGGATTTGGTGTGGGTTGTAGGGGTGGGTGGTGAGATATTGGGGTAGTTTAAATTTTTGTTTGTGGTATCGTGAGGGTTTTTATTTAGTTGACTAATTTTCTATTTTTTTTCGGTCGCTTTTGTTTTCTTTAATTTGGTGAAAATTAAAATTGTAATGGAAACAAATTCCTAAATTTATTTTGATGAAAATTACTGCGAATGAATGAAGAACAATTATCTTCAACATGAGAACTTTTATATAAACAAGTGGGAATGAAATTCAAGATGTAAGATTCAATTATTTTTAATTGACGTATCAATTGAGGATTAATTTACAATAATTAATTAGTATTGATTTTGTGTTTATGTAATGAGAATCTTTGATGTATTGCCAATTACATTATAGATTGTCCAGTTGCTTCTAGCTAGATATTAAAGCCATACAGGTTTTGAGCAACTGTTGAATTAATGCCTTCAGATCTATGCAACCACGTGGGTGAATGTTCATTCGCTTAATGTATGCGCAAATCCTTGATGGATTTCACACACGTTACATTCACTTGAAACAGATAATATTCAGTAATAGGAATTAATTTGCTGGTCTATCTGAACAGCTTTCCTGTACAATCATTGCATCCACTATTTGCTCTTCATCCATCATTTCGATCTGTTATAAATTTGTTGTTTACACAAACCAGAAAAATTTTGATGATATTCTGATAAACATTCCTAATAATTTTCATACGAATTAATTAAATAAAATTAATATCAACATTTTCCAGGAAATTAATCACTTCCATGACTATTTTTGTGACAATTTGTTTTCTATAAGTCAATATATAATTTTTTATACAACAAAATAATATTGGATAGATAAAATTGGTTTATTCTATTACAGCCTTTATAAGAATCAGAAAAGAACGTGGATGATGATTGAGTGGTTGTAGATGTGTAATGGAAAAAGGGAGAATTTTCACACAATTGACAGAGTTCAACGAAAGAAGAATTTACGAATGTGCATAATACAGAATATATAATAAAATGCAAAAAGAGAAATAACGTTTCGTGAATTGACTCGTTGAATTCCTTCATCAATTCAAACAAAAAAATTTCTTTCTTCAATCAATGTAGATTTTACAATTTTTTTTCTTTCACATATGAATATCAATGAATACGAAGATTATAATCAATTTGAATATTGGAATAATATTCCCTTTTTTTATTTATTCTTATCATTGCCATCAGCACCAGCTCGTGACACAACTTTAAAAATCAATAAGGTTTTCAAAACTTGTATTACACAGTTACAGCAAATGTCGAAGGTATTTTTTTTTGTTTAAGCAGGTTAAAGTTGGCAACAGTAAGTGAAAAAAGTGTATATTCACCATGGACTTTGGTACCAGAACCAGGTAAGTCAGGAAGCCACTACAACTCCTACCACGAGTGTGTGCTGCAACTTCCATTGCCTCAGACCCTCATTTTTTTCCCTCCTTTCGACGGTTTTTTTTATTTTATTTCCCCTTCTTTTCTTATTTCTTTTTTTTTTCTTTCCTTTTTCCGTTACTTCGACGAGTTGTGCGCGCGAACGATGGAGGTTGCCAACGGGTTTTCTATACTTGCCGAAGGGTTTGAGAAGTCGTCTCGAATTTCGAATGTGGTGCACGTCGAGGCTAAAACGCTCCCATGATTCAATTCACATCAGAATCCGCCCCGCACTTTTCTGTATGTGGCTCCTGCATTGCCACCGTCTGGGTTCTTCGACTTGGATCCACCATCCTTATTCTTTCTATATACTTTAACATACACACACGCACACACATTTATCTATTCATCTATATGTATGTCAAAGCTAAGTCGTTGCTCCATACTGAGGTGAAGTCGTTGATGATAATATTTCAAAATTTGTTAAACCTTTTGGTCTTTTTTTTTCATATTCTCATTATTATGAACGAATTTATTTATTTGAATTCACCTGGTGGATGAAGAAAATATGTGTACGACCACCAGTGATTTGAATTGATTTGTGCACAGTTGAATATAAAAGTGTGAAAGAAACTCGTGAAAAGAAAGAAAATTCAAAGTTTTACAACTCTGTGGTGAAAAATTCTTCATTTCATTTTTGTTTTCTCTTCTTTTCTTTTTTTTCTTGTTCGACACTTCGTCATCATCATCGTTGCGAATTCCAATTCCCGCGCGTGACAGCGTTCTTTTAGGATTGCTTTCAATGCAAAGTCTGCTTATGAAGAATTTCTATATATATATATTTCGTATTATTTTTTTTTTTTATTCGCCTATATCTTCTTTTCATTCAGCAGAATATCTCGACGAGTTTTTCCTTTCACCAATGCGCGAAATCCAATAATTTCGCGTATTACATATAGATGTATAACTTCAGTGAACGAATTAACTTTCAACTCATAATTATATCAACTTTTTTATTTTTTATCGTCTTTTGCTTCCGTATTTTTTTTTTCCTTTTCTGTTTTTCTTTGAGCTTTGGAATTACGAGAGCGGGAAAAGTTTGATTGGAATACACGCTCAGATTCATTCAATATCGATATATAGAAATGAATGCTGGAGAGGTTGCGAAATTAGTGGGATTTCTGGTGATGGTGAATTTTTGAGGTTATTGTGAATGAAAAAATTTTTATCTATTTGATCTTTTGTGTTATGAAATATTTAATAGAATATAATTGATAATGAAATGGATGAATAGAAATTTTTTTTTCTGGGTTAATTATATGTTAAATAAAATAAAAACATGATAAACCCAAAGAGAAAAATGTTTTTGTGGAAATAAAACTTGTCATGATGACTGAGAAAAAAGATCACAACAAAATAAATCATAACATAAGAACTACTTGAGATATAAACGAAGTTGAAAATTGAAAATTTTCCTGTCAAAAAGACGAATATTTTGTTATTCTTAACATTATTCTCTATCCCTAATAATTGAGTAACAAATTGTATCTGAATAATTGACTACTAACCAAGAGAATAAATAAACCAAAAAAATGTTACAATCAATTTCAACACCTAAAATTATATTTAATTCCCCAAGTGAAATGAAATTCTATCACGTCACAGGGCAAATCCTAAAAGCATCCACCCATAAATATATAATATATAATAGGGCAATAAAAGGGAATAGTGAAGAATAAGAAAATATTGAAGATATTTGTGTGACAAGCACAAATCAAGGTGATCCTTCCTGGAAGGTAATATAACCAATCGTTTGCCTTCTCTTCTTCTTTTAGATTGTGTCGTAAATGTGTGTGATCGTCATTTTTATCGTCGACTTGTCGTGCTACTGAGGGTCATGCCTCACTGGTGTTGTCGTCAATTTCTTCCATATATTTTTTCCCTTCTTCTTCTTCTCTTTATTTTCTTTTTCGATTGGTGATAATCAATAATACTGTTGCTGTTGCTATTGTCGTGTAAAATTTTTTCCAGTCACGTATTTATGTTACTAACGTGATGATTTTCTCTTCTTGTTCTGTATATTTTTATCTCTGTTCTGTTCATATGAAAACGATGATGGGGAACCCGATGGAATAGAGATGAAGAAAGGTTCATATTGTAGCTTTCACATGATTTTCCCGAGTGAGATCAACCTCGTAACCTGCCATGGGATTACGACTTTAGTAATACTACTGGTACTACTAGCAGTAGTAATAGTGTTAGTGAGTACATAAAATCGAGGCTGCTGCACAGATAATTTTCTATGTATACCCATAGAACCAACTGCGAGAATTTAATTTCATCATTCCCACCATTTAATTCTCTGTGTGATAATTTATTTATTCTATTTCTCTTCGTGGAATTTGTTGGAAGTGAAATCAACAATTTTTTCATTTCCTGACATACAAAATCAGGCTATATCACTGTCATTAACAGAAAATGCCAATTAAATATTCAATATAAATCAACATAACAAAATTCTGATAAATCCCCAAAATTACAACTAAATTGTCAAACCAAATCTCAAAACCAGCCACAAAACTCTCTTATCATCAACAATATTTCCTCATATTTTAATTACTTCCCAACTCTGCCTAAGTGAGTAGTCCAACTCTCTACCACTCTCTTTCCTTTCCCCATACAAACATCATCATTCCTCTATATATATATATACATATATTCATATATTCATATAAAGGACAGTGCGGAATGTTATATAAAGGCAGAATGAATGTTCAATAATGGGAAACTCTCACTGTGCCTTACATTCCAACGTGACCATGCTGGTATATATGCGGTTGTACCACACCTGAGGGATTTTGAGTTATGACCGGAAATGTGTGAGAATGTATAGGTGTGTATATAATATATATATATAATATAGTAGATATTGTAGGAGAGGAGAAGTGGGAATGGTTTATATTAAGGTTGTATGCGCAGCCCAAGCTAATGTGCTAACACATAACGTCCGTTTCACTTGCGCAAAGCCGCATTAATTATTCCATATCCAAAACTCAATTCTCTGCTGGGCCGCACTGCCAAGCTCATTGTATATGTGAATGTCTATGTATATATATATTTGTATTTGTGTATATGTGTATGCACGGATGGATATACAATATAGAGTTGCAGTGCTCTGGAGCTTACGTCTCTCTTGACCAAGTTCAAACTCTGCCACCTTGAGCAGTCACTGTTATACTCCTTTGTCTTTCAAATGTTTGATGTTGGTGGTGGTGGTGGTGGTCGTGGTGGTGTGTGTGAAGGAGAAAGTAGTATGCAAATGAATTATATTGTGAGAGATATTCAAGTCTTTGTGTTGGTTATCTTGTAATGTTTGAAGTGGTTTTGAGGATACATCTGTGGAATATTTAATTGGGGTAATTTTAGGTTGATTGTGAAAGGATTTTTGAGTTGGGGAGGTTTTTTTAAAAAGAAAAGTATTGAGATGGAATTTTTATTTTATGAATTTGTTGAGTAGATTAAAATATTTAAAATATGAATTTAAATTGAGAATGTTGTTGGGAAATATTTGGTATGCAGATATATTAATTTGTGAATAATTCTTTTTGTTTATTTATTCATTTGATTGTGAGATGTGTTTTGTGTTGAATAAATCCATTGTACGTTAAGGGATATTGTTAATAGACGATAGGTGAAGTAAGAAGCTTCACTTAATGGCACCAAAGTGTCATAGATACCATCACGACTGAATTTCTGCTGTGTCCGAGCATACACCAAACTTTCCACTTAGCCACTTCTGTTATAACTATCACTCTGACTCTGTTATTCATTCTCTATCTCACTTACACTACTTTCCCTTCACTCTTTCCTCATTTTCTGGACTTGATGTTGTGCACTTTGTGCCTTGACAGTCTTGGGATAATTTGCTTTTTCTAACTTTAAATTTCGGATTTTTCAACTCAATAACAAAATTTAAAGAAATAAATTTCATTTATTTTTCCAATGTTTTTATATTATCATATTAAATTCTATTTATTTTACAATTTTATTTGAATTGACTCAATCAAAAGTTCATAAGCTCATTTAGTTTTTATTTAACTTTTTTTATCTATAAACGTTTACAAATCACAGAGAAAAATTAAGCAAAGAGTAATTTTTCATATTTTCATTGAGTATTTTTAAATAAAAGAAAGAAATAAACTTTGAATTAAATCAATATTTTCATTTGATTCGAATATTTATATTCTTTGTATTTGCGTGACGATGTTGGTATAGAATTTCATTTTTTTTTTACATCAACGGATATTCCATATATGAAATATCCCTCTGGACGTACGCACCCATTATGTCCTATATCGAGTTGATATATATATGTATATATTTATACACGTAGTGTAACGAGAGATAGGCTAACACACTCATGTAGTGTATGTATCCCTTTCTGCCCCTATTCACACACCATATTTGGCAGGCCTGCCCTCCAAACTCGCCCATACACTACCACCGAACACAAATTCAATTTCGCGAGCACACCATTCGCTGTCCGCGACTAGGCGTTTGGAAACTAATATATATTCACGGACGTCGATATATATCCAACGTTCCACGATGTCTCGTTGTCCACAAATTTGGCGTGCACATAAATATAATGTGTATACACGCATCCCCATTCAACCCTTAGTATAAACAATTTTTCTTCCTTTTTTTTTAAATTGTGAAAAATAAATAGATGCAGATAAAGTTAAATATACATTGTAAATATAATTTTATTGATATTGCTTGGGTTGGTTTATTATTTTTTATAGTGGATGGGGAAATTTAGGGGATGAATTTGTGTTTGTTGATAATTGGATGTATATTTTTTTTTAATTTATTGTTATTTAATATTTGAATTATGACATGTGGCGATCAAAATTATGAAGAAAGTTTTTTCAGAGTGGGAATTTTCATATTGAAATTGTTTGCAACTATGTAAATTAGTAGATAGAAGAATTTTAATTGAGTTGTGAGTGTACTTAATTATTCATGGCCATGTGATCAATTAATTATGAGAGTTGGAATGAAATTATGAATTTATCAAGTGCCATTATCGAAAGTTTGAGAGCTGAACAATTTTATAATTTATAGTTTAATTGATGTGTGGAATTATTTTTTTATTTTATTGTTTTTTTTTTTATTGAAGATGTAATTACACATTCTTTGTTCACAATTAATTTCAGTTAGGTATATTAAATTCCAAATTGAGCGGTAATTTAGAGGTAGAACTAAACTTGATTACAATAATGACATTCACAGTTAATTAACAACGTGGAAAAGCTCTTCATTAATGAAAGATTAATTTGCAATTTCACAGTATGAAATTGTGAAAATGTATTATTTGTAATCGAATAATCAACTAATCACAGTAATGAATTAATTAATTTTTTCAATATTTTTATTTAAATTAGTAATTCATTATTGAAAAAAAATAAATTAGTATAAATTTATGTTTTTAATCTTGAAATTAAAATTTCACCAATTTATAATGTAAACAATGAATTGTTGAATAATTCCAGAATATTTTATAATTAAATGGAAACACTTTGAGCAATTAATAACTAAAATTTTACTCTCCAATTCCACAATATCAATATGAAAATATTTATTTAACAATCGAGTAATCAAATAGAACAAAATATGTAAAAAAAATATAAAAATGACTATTGCTATCACTTATAAACAAAACAAAAATCAAATTATTTAACACACTAAAAATTTGTAACGATAAATAACTTCAATTCCATTTTCAATTCTTTAATACAAAAACCCACAAATTTATTCATCAATTTAATAATCAGCCCACAATCAAAACATAAAATAAAATAAACTCGTTAATAAATGAATAAAATTCAATAACCCCATTATAGTACCACCCATATCCACCACTAAAAAATCACCCTCAGTTTAAAAAAAAATTCAAACTCAAATCGTCGTAATCACCACAATAAAATCACTTTATCAATCACAACACAATTAAAAAAAATCAAATCAAAAATATTCCCAAAAAAATCCCTTTCAAAATAACAACAAATTAATAATCCAAAAAAAAAACCTTCACAATTATCAATAAAATAATCACAAACATCCAAAAGACAATTAAACAATGATAATCACAAATAAAGAAACTCAAACTTCTCTTAAAATAAAATGACCAATTGTAGTATTTAAATATTCTATTATTGATAAACACATATGAATGGATATTTGTGCAGTTGACAGTTGTATAGAACAGTTCTATAGTGAAAATCCTGCAAATAAACCGCAGCATTTACAGCTCACCACCAGTAATAAAGAGCCGACTTGCCTAATCTCCGCGTAACCGAGAACTCAATTCTCCATTCTCTCTGTATCTTTCTCTCTTCCACATTGCACAGTATCACATACGCACCCATTTATCCATATATATATATATATACGCTATTGGTTAATACTAACGCTATGGTGACCATATAACGCCTCTCTCACGGCAAGAGCACTTCAACGATGAATAAATATCACTGGTCAGCGCACACAGCACAGTGTCGGCGTATACACCACGCTCAATATCAGCTTCATAGCCATATCCAAGTGCTTATACGGACCGCAATCTCGTTCACTTCACATATGTACATATATATACATACATATATATATATAAATACATAAAAAAAAATTTGTATACTGAATTATATTTCGTTTATATATTTTCTTTTTTAATTGCCATCATATCAGTAATATTTCAATTAAAATTTCAATCAACAAATCTTCTTCATTGTTTTCTCATAAAACATAATTCCTTAAATAATTGTTTATAACAATTTTTCATCTCTTGAAAATATTCTGAATTGTAAAAACAAATTTTTTTCTAAACACTACCTCAATAAATTCTCCTCATCTTTTACTTCAATCTCAATTCTTCATCCACTTTCTTCGGTACAACATCAACGATTTTCAAACCACCCCTTTTCATCCTCCACCCGTAAAACACTCTAATAAATCCAAAATATCCCGTCTATAAATAAAACATAAAAAAAAATATATCTCTCACCTCAATTCATAAAAGCCCAAATTAAACTCCCACATCTCCCATCAAATTTTCCCTCTTCATCCCTTTTTCACCCTTTCAAAAACTTCTGTCGGTTTTTTTTTTTTTTTTTTTTTTTTTTTTTTTGTTTATTGAGTTTTTTTTTTTTTTCTTTTAAATGTTATTTCTTTTTTCTTTTATGGCTTTTGGCC